>BDDC01000151.1:66251-98055 GCA_001662425.1 Chlamydomonas sphaeroides | reverse complement strand
CTCCCCTCCCCTCCCCTCCCCTCCCCTCCCTACGCACCAAGCCCAGTATGCCGACCCGCCGCCAGCCCGCCGCCCTGGCCGCCGCCTGCACGTCCACAACCCGCATCTCGGGGCAGCGCTCGCCGAACAGCTCCCGCATCGCCGCCGCGTCGCCGCCCTCCCAGCCGCAGGCCACCCAGGTGTAGCGGGCGTCGCATAGCAGGCTGTGCAGCGGGCCGTGCCAGGCTGCGGAGGGGGTGCGAGAGGAGGGAGGTGCGGGTGAGGAGGAGGGAGGACGGCGGAGCCAAGTCGGTGGGGCATGGCGGACAGACATGTTTCAAGCGATGCGTCATGATGTTCGGTGCTCTTAGCACTGGTCATCTTGGAGACGTTTGTAACGCAGCCAGCCCTACCCCTGGCGTCCCGTTTCATGGCGGCCAGGTGCAACAGCACCATGCGGTTGGGGGTGGCCAGCTGGCGGGGTTGGCAGCAGGGATGGGAGAGCACGGAGGCAAGGATTGTGAAAGGCGAGAGCGGCAGCGCACAGCACGAGGAGGCGCGCCGGCGGCAGCGCGTCAGGGGCGGCCGTGGCCAATCACCATCAAGGACCCCAAGGACCCCAGCACGTCCCGGCCCCGGCCTCCCCAGCAGGCCCCCAGGAGCTCACGGCGCACCTGCATCAGCGCGGCGGCGGGCGGCTGCCCCGCCACCTGCTGCGGCCACTCCATGTCAATGCCTATCGCGTAGTCGGGCCCCGCGGAGGCGGTCAGCCAGGACAGCGCCGTGGCCACGGAGCGGTGGTCCTGGGGGCAAGGGGGCGTTGGGCGGTGGTGGTGCGGTGATCGGATGAGGGAAGCGGTGGTGGCGGCGGTGTGTGGCCGCCAACGTCAGGCCCACTTGAAAAGAGTGGCGCAGCAGCTGCAGATGGCGGGGTGTCGGCCACCCTTCATTGGGGCGCGCTGCGAAGTGGCCTTCGCGTCCCCGCCCGCGCATCGCGACGCCAGCACCACCCGTCAACACCCGCCACGTGCCCGACCTCAACTCACCAACACCACCCGGGCCTGCGCCATGCCGTCCGGCGAGTACGCCCAGCAGCCCCCGACCCAACATCACAACCCATCGTAGGTGTATAAGACACACCTTTAAGTACATCCACTGGACAGCTCCCCTCATTCGGCAGCCCGCCTCACCCGCACCACCAGGATCTGCGCCATGCCGTCCAGCGAGTATGCCCAGCAGCCCGGTAGCGCCTCCTGCCGCGCCCTGGACAGCGTCCACGCAGCGTACGCCGCCTCCCGCGCCACCGCCGCCTGCGGACCGCCCTCCCCGTCCTCGCCGCCCCCGACGGCCGGCGCGGACTCATCGAAGCTTCCGAAGATGTCGTCCCGCGGCCGGCCGCCGCGCGAGGGCCGCGGCCGCTCGTGGCGCAGGTGGCGCAGAGCGTCACGGACCACCTGGGGTGGTGGCGAGGGGTGTGCGTGTCGGGATAGGGAGGAGAGAGCGGATGTGCCGGGGGGAGGGGGAGTACCTGTTCGGCGTGCGAACATGCGCGCGGGGGGAGAGGGGGGGGTCAGGCGGGGGCGCCGAGGCAGCGGCGGGGAGCGGGAGCGGGAGGCGCCGCACGCACCTGCGTGTCGTCGGGGACGCGCTCGAGCAGCTCCTGCGGTGCGGTGCGCGGGCCGCGGGCCGCGGGTCGTGGGCGGCGCGCAGGGTTAGCAGCGCGAGCAGGATTAGCAGGGTTAGCAGCGCGAGCAGGATTAGCAGGGTTAGCAGCGCGAGCAGGGCGAGCAGGGTTAGCAGCGCGAGCAGCGCGAGCGGCGCGGCCAAGGTGTGTGGAGCGGGGCCGGGGCCCAGCCACGGGCGCGTGCGCTCGCCATGTGGGCGCTGCGAGCGGGCGAGTCGGCACCCCTGGGTGCCCCGCCCATCCCTGGTGCCGCCCCCTGCACCCCTCGGTCACTCCCCACCCCTGCCGCCGCCCTCTCCTCTGCACCACTGCGTCCCATCCCGTTTGCGGCAGCTCCCCGGCCGCCCAGCGCCCTGGACGGCGCTCCCGTCGCCCCTCTCCCGCCACGTACCAGCGCATGAGCACGGTTACGGCCCCAATCCCTGCCATATGCCCATCCCACCTGCGGCAGCTCGATGGGCGTCATCGGGCTGCTGGGGTCCAGCAGCCGGAAGGCCGAGGGGAAGCCGTACTGCAAGTGCACGCCCCACCACGCCGCCCCACCGCCCGACTCGGCGGCCTGCATGGCCGCGACAACCGCCGCGGGCAGGGGCGGCGCCAGCGCCGGCGCCGCTGGCGCCGGCGGCTCGGGGCCGGGGCCGGGGTCGGGGCTGGGCAGCGGCGGCAGCGGGAAGGTGACGGCGTGACCAGTGCGCTGGATGAGGGCGCTGGCCTCGGCCTGGAGGTGAAGGGGAAGGGGAAGGGGAGGTGCAGCGTGAGCGCGCTGGCTCGTGCTCCTCCACGTCGCGGGCAGGGACGCTCGCGAGTGGGCATGGCCATGCAAAGGGTGGTGAGGTTGCGAGGACAGCGGAAGAGTCGCGTGCCAGTTGACATTCCCCAGGCGTTCCGGGGCCACGGCGTATGCGCAGCTCAGTGCGCTAGGCGGGGCGCGGTAGCGCATCACAAGCGCGCGTGTGACCGCTGCTGCCTCAGGGTCCCGACGACCCGACGACGCGGTCACCAGCAGCACGGCCGCCGGCACGCCCGCAGCCCGCAGCCCGCCGGGCCCCTCTCGCCCAGGCCCCGTACCGCACCGCACGGCCGCCGTCCCTGTCGCGCCTCCCCATTCCCCACCGCAACCACCACCAGCCGCCCACCCACCATCTTCCGCTGCAGCTCGTCGCGCTCCCGCTTGGCGGCGCCCTTGCCGCCGCCGCCCTTGCCGCCGCCGCCCGCCGCCGGCCTGCGGCCCGGCTCCTCGACCGCCCACTGCGCCAGCATGTCCTTCCAGCCCCGCTGCGCCTCCGGCTGCGCCCTGCGCCGGCCGGGGATGCTCTGGTCCCAGCCGGGACCGGACGGCGGCAGCGTCTCCTCGTTCCAGTCCGCAAAGCCGAAGTCGTCGCCGCTCCTGCTCCTGCTCGCCACCGCCCGGCCGCCGCGGGCCTGCCTGACCGGCTCCTCCCCGTCGCCACCCCACTCGTCCAGTGGGTCAACATCGTTGATGCCGAGGCCGTCGTCTCCATGGCCCCAGGCCCCCGGCGCGTCAGCGCCCCAGGCCGCGATGTTAGCTTCGCCGGCGGCGTCGCGCCAGCGGCGCGAGCCGGCGCCAACGGCGCCGCCGTTGCGGCGGGCGCGCGGCGTTCCCAGCGGCTGACCAAAGATTTCGTCATCGTCAATGTAGCCGCCGCCGAGAAAGGGATCGCTGGCTGCATCCGCCGTTGCGGCCTCGCCGTCGTTGCCACCGCTGCCGGAAGCAGCGTCGTACGCTGTGGCGGCGCCGTACGGATCGGCGACGCGCGAGGAGCTCGCGCCCGCCAGGTCAGCGGGGTCGTCGCCGAACGCAGGGATGGGTTCGAGGGGCTTCAGCGGCTCCGGCCCCGTGGGCACCGCCCACATGGCGTCGCCTATGGCGCCGGCGGACAGCAGGCCGTCGTAGCCGTCATCATCCTCGTATGACAGAGCCTCGCCGTCAGCGCCCGCGTCAAAGATCGCCGCAATCTCAGCGGCCGCAGCCCGCATGTCGGCATCCAGGGCCTCGTCAGGGGCTGCGGCGGCTCCACCGCGCCGTGCGTCGCGCCGCGCCCTGCCGCGCTCCGCGGCCTCCTCCTCCTGCCCCCGCTCCCGCAGTGCGCGCAGTACGAGCTGCTGCTTGGGCGGCCGCCGCTCCCTGGAGCGGTTCGGGTACCGCCGCGTACGGTTGCCGTACGCGGCGCCGTACTCCGTACCGCCGCCCAGCTCGCCGGCCTCCCACTTGAGCCACTCGGTGTCAACCGACTCGCCGGCAATCATGTCCGTCATCAGGTCGTTGTCACCTGGCGGATAGGCACCTGGCGAAAACACCTTGGCGCCCCCAGCGTCGCCCCAACCGAAGTCGCGGCCGCTCGTGGAGGGCGCATCCGTACCGCTGCCGCTGCTGCTGGCAGCGGCCTTGGAGCGCCCGCTGCCGCCGCGGCCCTGTTTGCTGCTGCTGCTGCTGCTCTGCTGCCAACTCGCCAGCTCGCCCTCCCACTCGTCCATAGCTGACCGCCAGTCAGCGTCTTGCGGAGGGTTGTTGGTCCCGGGGCCTTCGGCGCGGGGCGTGGGGTCGGACGGCCCCGTGCCGGCGCCGGAGGCGGCGGCCGGGGCGCAGGGCAGGTGGCGCCGCGTGCGGGACGCGGCAGGCCGCAGCGTGCAGCAGAGAGGCGGGGCAGTGGCCTTGTCGAGAAATGTGTTTGTGTTTGCGATGAAGGCGCTGCCCGCCGCGGGTTGCGGTCTGGCCCTGGGAGGTGAGAGGCGGGGGCCGGCGGGGGCCGCGCCGTCGCGGCCCCAGCAAGCCGCTGCCGAGCGTGTGCACGGACGCCCCACGACGCCTTGCATCGTTGCTGCGGCTGGTGCTGGTCAAGGGCGTGTGACCGTCAGCTGCCGCCAACCAGAGGTGCGCCCACGAAAGCGGTGCATGCGTGCAAAGCGACGGCCGTGCAGCGCCCTGCTAGCGGCGCTGCTATGCTGTAGGTAATTGCATATGTTGCGGGTATTGTTGTATGGAGCTGGAAATTGGGATGGTGCATGTCGGCTTTCAGCCCGGACTGCAATCCATTGTCCGTGAACAGCACGGCTCTACCCACTACTCCCACAACTCGTGTGCGCATCCGTGAAGATATATACTGCAACAAGCGATAACCAGCGACTGCCTCCGCGAGCCATGCCGTCGCAAGAGCTGCCCGTGTCGTTTGACATCGTCCGGGAAAAGAACCTAGAGCAGCTCAAACTGCTTAATAATGTCATATTTCCAATCAAGTACGGGGTGCGTCCAGCAGAAAAGCCGATCCTTGCCGCGCTCCGCGCCGGCGCGTCCTCGCTCACCCCTGGCGCGCCTGGGTGACTTCAGGATGAGATCTACAAGCAATGCATGGCCTGCGGAGAGCTGACACAACTAGGTGCGGTCGCTCAGCTGTCGACTGCCGGCCCTCTGCCACGCTCTGCCCCGGCCCCGGCGCGGTGCCGGCCTACTCCCCTGACGCATCCATCTCGCCCGGCCGCAGCTTACCACAACGACATCCTCGTCGGCGCGGTAGCCGTGCGTTGTGAGCGGCAGGTGAGCCGCGCTCGTCCACAGCACCGCTAGCCGGCGCCCGCTGGGCCGGAGGCCGCGGCCCGCTCAGCGCTCACCCCGGGCCGCCGGCCGGCGCGCTGCCCCTGCAGCCCAACGGCAAGGCCAAGGCCTACATCGCTATCTTGGGCGTACTGGCGCCCTACCGCAACTACGGCATCGGTGAGGCGAGGGGACCGTCGGGCGGCGGCGTTGTGACGCAGCGTAGCAGCAGCAGCTGCTTGATCAGCCGCCGCAGCCACCGCAGCCTGGCGGCAGGTTCTGGATCCTGGAGGTGCCCGGGGCTGCGGTCACGCGGGGTCTCCAATGTGTGGTGGCCTTAAGTCGCAAAGCCGGGGAGCCGCAAACCGTCAGCGTACCGGCGTAGGCGCGTTGCGCAGCCGCCATGCACGGGCGCAGCATAGTGCCTCGTGTCCCTTGACCTGTGGGCTGGATGCGGCCTAAGCCATGCGGAGGGCCGGACACGGCCCACAGGCCCACAGGCGCCGAGAGCCGGGGTGCTGAGATGGTGCCGAGCTCACCGCTGCTCGCCGCAGCGACGGGGCCCGGCCCGCCGCGTGCGCCCCGTGCAGTCCCGTGCAGTCACGTGAAGCCACGGGCGGCCAGCGCTGCGGCGGCGGCCCGGACTGCGCTGGGTCAGACGGGGGCCCCTCCTCGCAGCCTCCGCTTGCCGCCGCAGCGGTCCCTGCGGCTGCTGCGCCAAAAGGCGCCCACGAGGCACGCGTGCGCCCAGGCGGCGGTGTGCCCGCGCCGCCACTGGCCACGTAGATGCGGGCCACGTAGATGCGGGCCATGTCCGGGGGGCCGCCCCCAGCCGCTGAACCAGCAGTGGCGCTGCCGCGGTGGCGGCGGGGCCGCTGGTGCTGGCGCGGCCTCGCGTGCCCGCCCCGAGCAGCAGATGCTGCCTCAGCGCCCCTGGGGATCCGTGGGTACATTACACCTGACCTGTGCCGTGGCTGTGCTGCCCAGCGCCCAGCCCCTCCGCCCGTCGCCCGCTGTCGCCGCCCGGCCGCGCAGGCACCAAGCTGCTGCAGCGGTCGCTGGCCGCGGCCGCTGCGGACCCCAACATCGAGGAGGCGTTCGTGCACGTCAAGGTGGGGCGGGGCCGGGGTGCCCGGGGGCTGAGCGCCGCGGCAGGGGGGCGCAGAGCCGGGCCGTGGGAGGTGCTGCGGTAGCGGGGGTTAGCTCAGGCGGGCGGCGGGTGCCACACACCCGGGCATGCTCCGCTGTGACGTGCCGAGCTGAGCTGAGGATACCTGTACAGGACCAAGCACTGGCACGTCGCTGCTACCGCGACGCTGCCACCGCGACGCTGCCACCGCGACGCTGCCACCGCGATGCTGCTACCGCGACGCTGCCACCGCGACGCTGCCACCGCGACGCTGCCACCGCGACGCTGCCACCGCGTGGCAGGCACCTGCCTTCCTTCCCCCATGCAGCGGCGTGGTACCGTGCACTGAAGCACATGCTCCAGCGCCCGGGGCCCAGGTGCCGCCCCGGCCCACTGGCTTGGCTGCATCGCCGGCGGCTGGCGGCATGCTGAGGCTGCAGCCGCCGGTCTGCCCCCTCCCTCTGCCACCTCTCTGCCCATTAGATACCCTCCCCGGTCGTCTATGCCTGTGGCTGAACCTCTCGCCCGTCACGCCCGTGCCGTGGTCGTGCTTGCTCACCCTGAGGGTGCGGCGCTCGCCCCTCGCCGCGGCCGCCCTGCCGCAGGTGGACAACGAGGAGGCGGTGCGCTTCTACGAGCGCCACGGCTTTGTGCGGGGCGAGGTGGTCAAGGACTACTACAAGAAGCTGAGCCCCTCGGACGCGGTGGTGCTGACCAAGAGGCTGGCGGCATGAAGCAGCACGGCGCGTAGCTCGGGGCGGTGTGAGGCGGCATGAGCAGCTGCGTGCCTGCAGCTGGCCGCTCGAGCCGCCGCTGCTGCTGCGTGTGAGGTGGCCTGGGGGATGGGAAGCGCATGGGCCGTTGGGCGCTTGGGGCCATGAGGCGGGAGGAGGGCTGCGGTAGGTGGGGTAGACTTGGAAGGGACTGGCGTGCCTTGGGAACACAGGTGGTGCAGGGGTGCAGGGCGCAGGGCTGGCATTGCGGATGGGCGGCCGCACTGGCGGAGGCGCGCGCAGGGTACCGTCAGCACGGGCGGCTGCGGCTGGCTACCGAAGTGCTTGGAGGGGGGTGACAGGCGACAGGCACGGCGGGCGGAGGCAAGGGCGCCGCGCTGGCGGCCGCCGGCTCTGGTGGCAGGCCTGCGCGGTCGCTAAGGCGAAGGTCCGGCTGTGCGCCGTGGGGCTGGCTGGGCTGCGGTTAGCCAGGTGCCGGAGCGCCCGGCGTGGGTGGTGGCGGTGCGGCCCTGGAGGCCCTGGAGGCCCACTGCGGGGGGCCTGCAGTGATCGCTGGGTGCCGGGTGCAGGGGTGGTGCTGGCGCGTCCGCATGCTGCGATGTAACAGCTTCCCGTCGAGCCAACGGCCCGACCTTCACTGGCATTCGCCCAGCAAGCCAGGTGTAAGCATAGGAGCAACTCACAGCATAAGAGCAGCTGCAGGCGTGGGAATGCCGTTCCATGTTACAGGAACGCCAGGCCTTGAGGGGTGCACGTTCGCCATCGCCCGGCGATCCGCCTTCACCCCACCAACGCCCCAATGCCCGTGCCATGCCAACCCAAGCACCCAACAGCCTGGAGCCCCGAACAGTCATGCGCCAACCCTGCACTGCCCCAGCAGTCCAACCCTGCACTGCCGCCTGCCTCACAGGTCCTCGGGCAGCACGAGGCTCACGCTGCGTAGCGCAAAGCCCAGGCCCCTCGCCGCCTCTTGCGCCGCCGCCATTCCCCGACCGCCCCCGCCCGCCGCCCCGCCGCGCCTGGGCTCCTGCTCCCACACCAGCCCCTCCTCCGCCAACGGCGACGCCACCTCCCACATCCCCGGCCGCAACCGCAGCCCCACCACGGCCCCAACGCCGCGCAGCGCGCCGCCCAGCGCCGCCGCCACGCCGCCCCCCGCGCCCTGCGCCCCCGGCCGGCCGCCAGCGCGGCGCAGGCCCGCCTGCCAGTTGGGCGGCAGCGCCACGCCGCGCACCGCCAGCAGCCTCGCCCGGCGGCCCCCCACCAGCGGCCTGCGCCACTGCACCACCATGTCCTGCCTGCGCGGTTGGAGGGAGGGCAGGTGGCGTCCGGCCGGGCAGGCGGTGGGTTGGCTGCACATCACAGGCAGACGTGGCATGTGGTTGCTCGCCCAGGCAGACGTGGCAGGTGACTGCGCGCCCAGCTGGCCAGCGCCACAGGTGCCGTTGCCCGCGGCGATCGCGTGAATGTGCACGCTAGCGTGGCAGGCACGCGGCCGCGCAACAACCGATGGCACGGGCTGTCGTGGTGGCGCCTGCCCTCGCCACGCGAAACACCGCAGGTGGCTGCGCAAAACCGCTCGCCCGCACGTGAGCTGCGCACGGGTAACGGTACACTGCACCTAGCTGGGCGGCGGCGGTACCGGCGACTCCGTTTAGGCGACCAGGGCCCGGGCGTTCCCTGCCTGGGCCCCAGCCACACTCACCACGCATCCAGCGACTGTCCTAGCTGCCGCACCATGGGGTCCCGCCAGTCCTCCATGGCCCGCAGCGCCGCAGCGCGCTGCGCCTCCCGCCTCGCGTCGAACGCCGTGCGCGGTCCCGGCGGCGCCGCGGCGGTCGGGGCCGGCGCCGCCGCTGCCGGGGGCGCCGCCTTCATGGTGTCGGCCGCCGCCGTCAGGCGCTGCAGCGTCAGCTGTAGGCTGGCTGCGCTGGGCAGCGGGCCGCTGCCGCCGACTGAGCCGGACACAGCGGCCAAGCGGGCGCGGGCGGCGGCCTCCTCGGGGTACAGCCTGCAATGTGCAGGGGAGCGGGGAGTGTGCAGGGGTGGGGAGGCGTGGGTCAGGCGCGGGAGGACGGCCTCGAGGGGGCCCAGTCGGCACGACCCTTTTGCAGACAGGCGCCTCTGTCAGCGGGGCTGTGCGGCCCGAGCAAGTGACGATGGTGCCGAGCCTGGATTCCGGCACCTAGCCCCCGATGCGGCACCCACTTTTCAAATGTGTGCTGCTGCAGCTGGACCTGCGCGGCAGGGCGGGGTAGCAACAAGAAAGGGGCCGGAGCCCGGGTGGGCGTTGGCAGTGGTTGGGATTGGAGCACCCGACGCCAGCACGGCCTCCCGATCCGCCCAACCCCCGACCCACATCCCGGCGAGCCAGCCCAGCCGCAGCGCCCGACCCACTTGGCGCGGGATGCTGTCGTACGGCTCCGCGGACAGGTCCACCGAGTCCGCATCGTCCGCCAGCGTCTCCTGCCGCTGCCGCTGCAGCAGGCCGCGCAGCTCGGCCCTGCTGAGCGGCTTCCGGGGTGCCCCGGGGCCAGAGGCGCTGCTGCCGCCGCCGCCGCCACCGCGCAGGAAGGGCGGCAGCCAGGAGGGCCCGGTCTGCGGCGCGGCGGCGGCCTCGGCCTCCGCCATCGCGGTGAGAGCCGCCTCAATCACGTGATCTGGCAGGGCGTCTAGACGCTGGGTGAAGAGGTGCGGCACGTACGGCACCGCCATCGCAGGATTGAAAGCCGCGGCTGCGCAGTGAGGACGGAGAGGTTGGTGAAAGGCGGGTCGGGTCGGCACGGGCTCTGGGTTCGGCCGACCCCAACTGCCCGCGGGCCGCTGTTGCCTCCCCAGCCCCCGTCACCCCACCTGCGTCAGCTCCGTGGGCGCCACCAGCTGGGGCGGACGCTTTGGGTTCTACACCGCCAGCCTTGGGGTCTACGCCGCCACGCGTGGTGGTGCTCCCGCCCGGCAGCAGCGCACGCAGCCGCGCGCTCCACTCCGTCGGTTCTGCCATGCTTCTTCGTCTGTTGATCAGTGCCTATACTGGGTTTGCGTGCACTAGGGGAGGTTCTTCAGGAGGCGAAGCTCGCTGCCGGCGCTCTTGGCCATGCGACCGTCTGGCGTCGCAAATGTTATATAATTGCGTATGCGTATTCAACGTCTTTGTAAAATGTATTGCACCGCTTGCAAATTGCGAGGACTCGACTTCGGTTTTGCATGGCAATTTCATGGCGCGGACCTGGCGCGGGAAATGAGTTCGTGGCCGGAGCCGCCACAACAAATCAAGACACACCAGATATAGTTCGACGCGGTTGGCTGTGCGCTACGCAAGGCCATACCTTACGGTCACTCGTAACACCCCCGCAAAGTCTCGCGCTGACTGCCCTCCCCCGCTGACGGTAGACCCCCGCACGCGCATTCTATCGTGTCTTCAAAGAACCGGCCGCTAGCTCTGCCATTCGAGCTTCCGCGTCGTCGGTGCTGGACTAAGTGGTGGTCGCATCGTTGCGAGGAAGCGCGAGCTCTTCGCCGCGCTCTCACCTAGGAACACCAGCTCTAGCGGCCTGCTGTGAAGTATAAGGTGAGTCTGGTGTGCATGAGTGGCGGCCTCCGAGCAACCCCCTCGGGCACGCCGAAGACGAGCATCCTGGACCCGCGCACTGCGCACCGCGTGGAGAGGCGCCTAGCCTCCCTGACAGTATCCTGGTCCTCTGGTCGCTATCACTGTGTCCCAGGACCCTTGCTGTTATCTGTGACGCTTGTCGATGGCTGCGCCCATGGAGTGCAACGGCACCCGTACCGACGTCCCCTCACCGGCGGCGACGGCGCATAAGCACGCGTCGATGGCTTTTGATACGGTTTTCGCTGGTTATGATGCTGCCCAACGGGCGACCGGCAACTGCACGACGTCTGGCTCGCAATCCGCCGCGGCGCCGCCGCTCTTCTCCGCGCACTCGGCGGGCGAGCTTCTGGGGCAACCCGACATTGTTGCAACGGTCCGGACGTGCAGCGCCACCGGCCAGCAGATCACGCAGCATAAGGTACGCCCGGCTAGCAGATCTGCAGACTGCACTCAGGCACCGCACTGGCGCGTGCATACTGAGGCAGGCCGGCAAACGAAGCCATGCCGCTGCGCACGGCTTCCGACGTTGCCACGAACGCCCGCTGCCCTTGCCCCTGCTCCTCCTCCTCCGGACCTCAGGTCAAGAGCGTGGAATGCCTACTCATGTCGCCCACGCGCCGCACCGCCAAACGACCCACATGGCAGTGGAGCTACCAGACCGCAGCCGGCTGCGCCACTGTGCCGACCGTCGCATCCTCCGCCGGCTCAGGCCCCGGTCCGGCGCGTAGCGCCGCGCGCAAGCTACCCTGCATGCCGCTGGGCAACCTGTCGTCGCCGGCCGCACTGCACAGCTCGCCGCCGCCTGCAGCGGGCGCGGCCGACTTCCAGATGGGCACCCCCGTGGCGCTGGCCGCGGGCCTCCTAGGAGGCGATGCAGGCGACCGCACGTGAGGCGCTCCGCGACACGGCTGGCCCTGCCGCGCTGGCTGGTGAGGCGGTGCGCGCGCTTATGTGCAGCGTGCGGGTTGGGGCGCTCATGCAGATTAAGCGTGGCGTCGCACGAGGGCTGATGTGGGTCAGTGTGCATGTGGGTAGGTTAGTGATTGCTGCGAGGGCTGTGCGGTCGGAACTCTATGGCTGGGTGCATTCACGTGACGGTTGTGCGACGGCGCGCGATCTAGTAGCCCACACGACAGTGTCAGGGCGCTACGCAACTATTTATACATTAGCGCGGCCTAGTTGGCCGCCTAGGTGGGCTTCGCTGCAAGTCATTAGCTTGCTGTGATGGGCTAGGCGGGCAACGGGTCCGCAGGTGCATCCTCAGGTAGCTATGCCACTTACCACCAATGATTAGTACTGGTGCGGCATCCCAGGCTGCTCGAGGACCAAACGACGCACACTGGAAGCGCGCTGATCGGGATTGTTGGGCAGGCATTGTGTATGCATGGAGCATGCTCGAGCATTACATGACGCGCCGTAGGCCTGCTACTGTCAGGAGCTGTAAGGATGCGAGCTCAGGCCCGCCACTACCGGTACACGCCGCGCCGCGCCCCTCCTGCAACTTACACGAGGTACCGTCCGCGCCGAGCGGGCTCCAGGCGTCTGGGCACCGACCATGACAACATCAGCCACTGCAGTCTCCTGGTCCGCTTGCCGTTTCATGAGCGAGCACAAGGACAGCTACCGCTTCCGGGGAGTGGCCGCTGGCCAGCCCATGCACCCTGCCGCAGCGCCGGCCCCGCACTCATAGCCCATGCGGAAATCCAGGCATCCGGTCAGCGTATCGATGAATGACCACCACCACGCCGCTCGCCCCTGGCCGCTATCTAAAGATGAATACGCAGCGCGGGTTGGTGCCGCCGCTTGCCGCGGTGCTCCCATCTCGCGCGCCACTGCTTCACAGCAGCAGCGCGTCGTCGTCCCAGCAGTCATCCATCGCAAGCGGCTTGCTGGGCAGCTCGGGCAGCAGGCTGCTGGTCTGAAGGGGCCGCGCCAGGAGCGGCTGGCCGCCTGCGGGGCACAGCGGTGTGCAGGCCACGGACACCAGGTCACGGCAGGTCACGGCTAGGATAAGGTGGTCGCCAGGCAGGAGCGGTGGCGCTGGCGTTGCGAGCACCTGCGCCACCGCAGCGGTGCGGCCTTACCCTTGGGGGAAGTGGCGGGCAGCAGCCGCACCGAGATGGGCGACTCCCGGTAGCGCTCGGTCGAAGCGGCGACGTCTTCCTCCGAGTTGCTGTCGCGCAGCTCTTCGTCCTCCTGCGTGTCCGCAACCGGGGTGGCCGTGGGTGGGGTCAGGGTCGTGTCATACCTGAGGGGCAGGCCAGGCGGCTGGACAAGGGCCCGTGCGGCAAGCCTACGGTACTTACATACACGAAGAACGGGCTGGTGCCCCAGTTGCGCGCTCCAGCTACCACGCGCGCCACGCGCTGATGAGACCGAGCTTCCTCCTGGCGCTGGAGCTCGTCCTCAATGTCGCGCCCAGCCTTGCCCGCGAGCCGCTCGACGGGCGGCTCAGTCGTTGAAGGGGAGGGCCCGAATGCCTTGGGTACGGCTGCCTTGGGTTGCGCAGCCTTGACAGGCACACCTTTGCCAACCGGTGCCTTCGAGCCGGCTGCGTTGGTCAGGTCGCAGAAAGCGCGGCGCGAGGGACCTGAGGGACCGGCGCTCTTGCCTATTCCCCCGAGCATGGCCAGCGGCCCCCGAGAAGACTTGAGCCCGGAGGCATTTTCGGTGGCGCTGCTCGGTAGGGGTCGAAACTTTGTGGACCCAACGGCATTTTCGTCAGCTACTGCCCTGCGAGGCGCGAACATGTTGCTTAGCTGTCGCTGGCTGCGCAACGCCTATGTTCCGCCTTGTGATGCAGGCCTGTTCTATGTATGTTAAGTAGTCCGGTGTGAGGCAGCGAGGGACAAGTCACTGCCCATCGGGTTGTTTCGGTCGCCTGCGGTCGCAATGCCCGCGGCACACCGCGAATGCCACACAAAGGCTCACATACAAACACTCTCAACGTGATACAAGGGTGGCAAGTGTTTTTCTGACGAACCGCAAATTTGCCCTTGCGACAGCCAAGCTCTGTTGACGGGCGCACAGCGTCGCCATGGAGCCCCCAGGGCTTGCAGGCTATGAAGAGCCGATGGAGTACTCGATGTCAGGTGAGCAGCGTGCTAGACGATGACCGACCCGGGCATCCCGTTGAACACGAGCTGCGAGTTGCCCGCGGTCGCAGGCAGCAACGGGGCGAGCACCCGGACTGGGAGTGGCGCTCGCTCGCAGGGGACGCGTATGGTGAGGTGTGCCTGCAAGCCTAGTCGTTGTAGGCACCCTCGCCACGTGTGTTCCCCTCCCGACTCTCCAGCAGGTCCAGTCCCGCTACAAGGTGGCCAACAGCAACGCAGCAGCGCAGCGAGCCGACGGCGGCACACATGACCCGCAGCAGCTACTGCGCAGAGGCTCATGCATCGGCATAGCTGCCGCCACGCCCATGCAGCCCCTCCAGGCCGGCCGCAGCCTGCAGCTGCACTCGACTGCCAGACCTACACCCAGGCAAGGAAGCAGGCAGCGCCCACCGCTAGCTACTACATGTGCACCGGGCTTCCCATCATAGAGGCCCCCACAAGCCTGCAGGCCCATCAGTTCGTGCCCCTCAACGCTGCCCGCCGCACCTCCTCACCATCACATTGCCTACCCACCAGGACCTACGCGGGTCGCGACATGCTCAGTCCCCATGGCAACGCGCCTGCCGCCTCGGCCACCTCAGCTGTGCAGCTGCACGCCGCTATGCTCGCAGCCGCCGACCAGCGGACCACCACGGACAGGGAGCGGCGGGAGATGCTCGCCAAGTGCGTGCGGGTTGCCGAGCCCATCCACCCACGGAAGCACACCCACAAAGCAGCAGAGTACCGCGCCATGAGCGGACTGCATACATGGCATTTGGGATGCACATGGACGCAGCACATGAGCGCTGGGCGTGTGCGTGCGAGGCTTGCGCGCCTGATGGACTGATGACTGGGCTTCAGCCATGGCCCTGTGCACCTGTAGGTACAAGCAGGACAAGGAGGCCAGGAGGCAGGGGCCATCTACGGGCGGGGCAGCGACGGTCGGCGGCAGTGTGGGCCTGATGGGGCCGCCGCCACCTCCCGCCAACGACGGCAGCCGGACAGCGCGCGGCACCGGCGCCGGCCCCAGCGCCGCCGCCGCCGCCGCGGGGCCACTGTCGCAACGCGGTGGGTCGTACGGTGGTCGTGCCCAACCTGCTGCGAGACAGGCAGCGGCAGCGGCCGGCCCCGCGGCCGCCCGTGGCAGCAGCGGTGGCGGCGGCGGCTACGGGACGGTCCTGGCGGCCAAGGCTCCGCCGGTGCCGTTGGGCCAGCAGCTGGCGTCGCAGCAGCGGCTGCTGGAGCAGCAGCTGCGCATCGCCGCCAGCCGGCCGCTGCCCATGGTGGACGCCCGGGAGGCGGCGCAGGTGGGCGACGTGAGCGCATGTACCCTCAGAGGGCTTGCAAGGGAGCGGGCTGGTACAATATGAGCCAGCAGCATGGAGCTTGAGCCGAGAATTTGACAGATTCAGCTTAGGACATGGAGAGGCTGCTGGCTTGAGCGCTGCGACGCCGCCCCCCGCGCTGGGGCTGCCGGTGTGGGCGCACTTCCGTCATTCGCGGCATGTTGCTTCCTTGCGCTGACGTACCTGGCCGCCCTGCGTGCTTGTCCATTGGCGTCAGGTGCCCCTGCCCGAGGGTCCTGAGGACGCCGCCATGCTGGCCACCCCTTCCTCACGTATCACCAAGACGCCGCTGCGGGTGGGTGTGAGGCGAGGGGCCGAGCCAATTGCACACTGCCAAGGATCTCCGCAGGAGTGGACGGGGACCTCTTTGTGACAGTCCATTGCACGTCACATTCTAAGCAACGACATGCTTAGTCCGTCGTTCCGCGCCCCTTGCGTTGGGTGGTCGCAGCCGCAGGGTATGTCTGGCGGGGGCGGTGTGCACGCGCCGACGTGGCCAGCCGCCGGGGTGGCCCCGTCCGGTCGGCCCACGGTGCCTCCGCTGGCCCTGGGCCTGGTGCTGCAGCAACAAGCGGTGCAGCAGCAGGCGCAGCAGCAGGCACAGCAGCAAGTCCCGCCGCCCAGGCCCGCGCAGCAGCAGCAGCAGCAGGCTGCCGCGGCCATGTACAGCCCGCCGCCCGTCAGCGCTCGCGGCCGCCCGGCGGCCGCGGCAGCGCAGCAGCCCGCAGCCAGCTCCGCGCCCGGGGCGGAGGCCGCCCGCGCGGCGTCGGGCCACGAGGCCAGCACCTCTGACACGGGTGCGTAGCGGTGGCAAAGGCGTAGGGCACAGCGTACTCCCGCCGCTTCCGCACGGGTCGCATCCGCCACCCTGTCCGGCTTGCAGTGCTACGCTGCAAGCCGTCGGCGTGCCGCCATGTCGCTGGTGTGCTTGGGGCTGTGCCGCTCACGCTGGCGCCGCCCATGTCCCGTCAGGCCGCTTGCCGCTCCGTGACCAGATAAAGATGGTCAAGCTGCAGGTACGGCATGGCCACCGCCAAGGCAGCACCGTTTTGCCCGTATGCGCATCCTTGGGGGGGGGCGAGCGTCGGCTGTACCGCTTTGAGTCACCACTAGTGAAGCGGTCGCGCACGAGATTGCTTAACGTCCCATCATCTCCTCTGCTCTACCAACCCGCAGGAGCTGCAGTGGCAGTACCTCTGCATCAAGCAGCGCGCAGCGGCACAGGCGCGGATAGAAAAGGTGCGGCCGGGTGGAACACGGCGGCGCACGGCACTGGCACCTCCTCGCGACGCCGCGCATCTGTGCGGCATGACATCGCAGGATGTCGTCCGCGCTTAAGCAGCTCCGCCAACGCAGCCCGCTGGGCTTCCTTTCGCCCCGGGCGCCCTGGCTCGCAGGGGCAGCGCCAGACGGCGGCATGCGCGCTCATGCTGGCGGACGCCACGGAGCGCAACCGGGGGCTGCAGGCGGCGCTGGTGGCGGCCGAGATGGCCGCGCGCACGCAGCACGTGCTCACCACGCAACTGCCGCTGCTGGAGGCGTGGAGCCAGGTCAAGGCAAGCGGTGCTTGGGCGCTGCACTCGGCACAGTGGGCGGTCAACAGCTCCGCCAGCTTGGCCGCTGCTGCTCCTGCCTCATGTGCAAGGGCGCCACTGAGCCCCGGCGGCCGCCTGCCCCGTCCCTGCTTGGTGCCGGCAGGACACGCACGGCCCCGCCACGCGGGAGGTGCTGACGGCGCTGCAGAACGCCATGCTCAGCCTGCCCCTCGTCAACGGCGCCGCGCTCGCCGGCGGAGACGGCCAGGGCGGCGACGCGACAGCGGCGCTGTCCAACATACGGCGCGCGCTGGGAGCGGGCCTGGGCTCGCTGCGCAGTGCGGAAGCCGCGCTGGCGGCGCTGCTGGGCAGCAGCTGGACGGGCGGGGCCGCTGGCGTTGGGGCCGGGCCGCCGCAGCCACAGGGCGGCGTGCCCGCGATGGCGGAGCTGCTGCCGAAGCTGCACGACACGCTCAAGGGTGCGTGGGGCCGGTCAAAGGCATGCACACGCGAACCACGCTCGGTGGGCGCTCGTTCGCCGCACGCGCGCTGTCTGCCTGGCTCATGCGGCGGCTGTTTGGTGCCTTGTCCGCCCAGGCGAGGTGGGCGCACTGCGGGAGCTGCTGGCGGGGCTGGACGTCATCAGCAGCCGCATGGACGAGGTGGGCCCGGGCCGCTGCCGTCAGGGGGTGGGGCGAGCAAGGGCGCGGCCGCTGCTGCGCCGGCTGCCGCTGTGCCCCGTGCCAGCGACTGGTTAGCGAGCGCCGCCCGTGCGCCGTGCCAGCCGAAGCTCTGCGTTGCCTCGGAGCCCAACCATCACGCTGCTTGCCGCCGCTGCCGTGCCCCGGCGCTCCGCAGGTGGCGAACCTGCGCGAGCTGCTGGCCGCAGGCTCCGTGGGCACCCAGCCCGACACGGCGCCTACCAGCGATGCGGACGCGGATGTGGGCGGTTCCGCGGCGTACAGCTACGGCTTCGGGGGACTGGAGGGGCAGCTGGACGGAGCTCTGGCGGCGCTGGGGCTCAGCATAGGATGAGGCGATGGTCTGGGGCGGCAAGGCGTTGCGCGGTGTGGTATGGCAAGGGACCTGGGCGGAGGGGCTGGGCGGAGGGGGCGCTACTGGGGATCGGGCAGCAGGGCCAGGAGGAGGCGCTCGCAGACAGGGCACGGGCATGATGCAAGCTTGCAAGGTGTTTGTCGGAGTATCCGTAACAACCGTATGCGGCCCGGCACCTTCATGTCAAAGTCAAGTCGATGTTTTAGTATTTGGTTCATCCCGGCACAAAGGCTCTGGTGGGAGCGAAGGCCCCTTGCCTGCATGCCTTGCTGCTCTGCTGCGCGCGGCTTGGGCTGTAGGGCAAATGGCGGCGAGTCGCATCACGTGTGGAAGCAGGCGCCGCGCCGCAAATTGCAAACTGCGTGTGCAGCCACTTCCTGCTTTGCCTGTCACCTCAACTCTGCCGGTGTCATTCTATACCCGACGTTCGTCCGTGTCATTCCTCCACCACTGGCTTTCCCCATACACCCCCAACCTCCGCATACACCACAGCCCAAGCCGTGCCTCCTGCTACATAACACCCCACACCCGGCTGGTCACATGAATACACACTACATGGATTCATCCGTCGGCCGCAGCCGCAACGCCGACATCGGTCCCCAACCTGCCCGCTGCATGTGGCAGGTGATCAACCTCCGACCGCCTCCACTGTCACTGCATGCATGTCTCAGTACAAATGCAAGTACCCCCATTCATTGGTCTAACCGCCCGGCCAGGCGGGCACAGGCGAGGGGTCACGGCCCGCTCGTCAGGTTGGTCAAACAACACCGTCCGAACAATGAAAATTGTGCCAGGAGCGTCCTACATTAGGGGCTCCCCACCGGCGGTGTTGGGAACGAGAGAAGAGTAGGAATGAAGTTATGTGTCCGGCCTCCATAGAGAGCTCCCACAGGGATCCAAGCGGACGTCAGGGGACGTCGAGATTGCCCGGCTGAGCAGCGCTTGGCTTCGCAGACGCCAGTGCCGCAAGTGCGCTTGGCGGCGTCTGGGTCAAGCGAGGTCCAAGTTCGTGACCCTGCAGCGAAACCCATACGCATTGCTTACTGCTCCCCGGCCCCCGGCGCCTGCCTCGCGCGCTTGCGCGGCTGCTGCTCGCCGTCTCCGGCCGCAGGCGCCGCCGCCTCCTGCGCCGCGGCGCGCGTGCTGAGCGGCCGCGGCACCGCCGCGCCGCCGCCCACCTTGCCGCCCGCCGCGCCCATGCGGCCCGCGCGCTGCACCTCCTTGCCGACAGCGGCCTCCTTGGCGCCGCCGCCGCTGCCCTTGCCATCGCCACACGCCGGCGGCGGCCCCGCGGGGGCGGCGCTGTGCAGCGGCAGCGCCGCCTGCAGCTGCGCTAGCAGACGGGTGCGGGTGTCGCCCCAGAAGCCCGCCACCCAGCCGTTTGGGATGCACTGGAGCGTCATGTACCTGCGGACCGGGTCGGGCGTCGCGGCCGGGCGGTACCTGGCAGCGTCAGACAGCGAGGCCGGGGTAGTCGGGCACCCTCGAAGCGGGAGCTTGTTGCGAGGCTGGTTGCCCCGCAGCCACCATCGCCCACCGCCCAGGGGCGCACACGCCCAGGCCGCTCGTGCGAGCGGCACTCCAGCGACCCGCAGCGACGCCATCCCCAGAACGCGCACAGATTCGGGGCCGCTCCCCGGCAGAGTTCTTGTTTCGGATGCAAACCCTTTCCTCCATGTCCCCTTTCCTCCCTGTCCCCTTTCCTCCCTGTCCCCTACGCTCCCTGTCCCCTACGCTCCCTGTCCCCTTTCCTCCCTTATCACACAGCAACACATCCTCTTGCACAAAATGCCCCCTCCCCAGCCCCCGCCGCCACGCACCACTCCATGATGCGCACGCTGGCGTCCAGCACGCTGCACACGGGCGGCAGCCGGCGGCGGCTGGTGGCGGCCACGATGCTGCCGGGCTTGACGGCCAGCTGCGCCAGGAGCTGGCGGGGCAGGAAGCACCATGGGAGGGACAGGGTCCGCAGGGGCAGGGAGGGAGTGGTGGCGCGACGACGGGCCACAAGGACGCAGGCGAGCCTGAATCCTGGAGGAGCAAGGGGCGCGGCTGTCCGGCGCACGCTGCCGTGCAGGCGGCTGTCCCCGTGGTGTGCTGCGCTGCCGCAAGCTGCTGCTGCCTGGGCTGCTGCCTGGGCTGCTGCCTGCGCTGCTGCCTGCGCTGCTGCCTGCGCTGCTGCCTGCGCTGCTGCCTGCGCTGCTGCCCTGGCTGCGAGCCGCACCTGCTGCGTGCACGCGTGGCGGCTCTGTCCCCCGCGGCATGCTAGGTGCCTTGACGGCTGCGAGACCTTCGAGACCCTCAACCTTGCCCTGGCACCGCGCCGCACCTGCTGCGTACAGTCGTCCAGCAGCCGTGCGAAGTCCACGTCAAAGTGCATCACGTCCCGCGGGCTCTGCTCGATGCGCGCCAGCGTCTGAGGGCCACGGGTAGGGCACACACGGGGCAGGATGACCCGGGAGCAACCGCACGGCCCTTCCTACACCTGCGCCAATGGCAGCCGGTACGCGTGCCCTCCAGGCGACGCTCGGCCCCGCGCCCTGCCTCTTCCACCTATGCTCACCTGCGCCACCGTCAGCGGCACACTGTCCCTCTCCGCCTCCCTCCACCCCGTGCCCCTCTTCTCCCGCGCCCCTCCCCAGCCCCTCCCCGCCCCCACCTGCGCCACCGTCAGCGGCACGCTGTCCCTTCCCGCCTCCCTCCCTCCCTCTACCCCTCCCGCTCCCCGTTTGCGGCTGACTAGTTCTCCACTCCCTCGGTACATCCCTCCTCCCCCCAGTCCCCCCTCCCCGCCCCCACCTGGGCCACCGTAAGCGGCACGCTGTCCATGGTGCACACGCTCAGGTTGCAGCTCACGGTGGGCGCCCGGTTGCGAGCCAGGTGGTACACGCGCGGCGGCAGCACCAGCAGGTCGCCCGCGGTGAGGCTCAGCACGCAGCCGCCGGTACTGGCCAGCAGCGAGGGCAGGTCGGCGTACAGGCGGCCCTCGTGCGCCAGGGGGGCGTCCCAGGCGCTGGGCGACAGGTTGACCCGGAGCGAGGGGGCCACTGCGTCGGGCACCACCGCAAACTCCTTGGCGCCCTCCAGCACCAGGATGGCCGAGGTGCAGTACAGCGGCAGGTCCTGGGGACGGGGGATTGGGAGGGGCAGGGGCAGGGGCAGGGGTGTGGCACGTGGTGACGCGCGCGGCGCGCGTGCCGGCTGGGCCATAGGGGCGGCACCACAGGAGCGGCACTGGAGCGTCAAGGGCGGGAGCGCTTGATAGGGGCGCCGCCGCGCTTTCCGCGACGCGCACTCACACCACTTGCTATATTACTTTCCTTGGCAGTGAACACACCGCACCTGGTGCACGGGCGACCAGCTGTCCTGGCTCCCCACCAGCACGTCACTGCGGGCGGGTGCGGGGCAGGGCACAGCGCCCCGGGCCATCGCCGCTGCGCTGTCGGGCAGGCAGGCTTTGGGGCCGGACACCCCTCCCCGCCGCCGCATGGCATGGCCTTGCGGGCCCTGGCCTTGCGGGGCCTGGGTGTGGCGCCAGGGTGAGTGCGCCCCCCCCACCCACCCAGCACCCACCTGCTGCTCTTGGGGTTGTCGCTCACGTACAGCAGCGGGTACCGGAACAGCACTGGCGGGGGCCGGGAGGTCGGGAAAGGCGGTGGGCCCGGTTGGCTGGGGCCGAGACGACCGGCGGCACGCAGCGCACAGCCGCCACGGGCCACACCCCGCCTGGCCCTGCTGCTGGGCCGCCGCCCGGCCCCAGCCCTTCCTGCAGCCCGCGCCCGAGGTCTGCCGCCCCGCCGCCCCGCGGCCTCACCGTCCTGCGATAGCGGCTGCATGGACGCGTACAGCTGGCCGCATAGCTGCGGCCCCACCACCTCGATGAGGCTCTTGTTGTGCATGTACAGCGCGCGGCCCTTGGCCTAGCGGGCGCAGGGCCGGGGCACAGGGGCGGCAGCAAAGGGAGGGCCGGCGTGGACCAGCCAGCGGGGGACTGGGCGGCAGGGAGGCGTTGCAGTGAAGGGGTAGGCTTGCGGCGGGCGGGGAGGCGGGGTACCTGGTCGTTGCTGGACCCGAAGGCCTGCACCCGGCGGAAGTGCTCCGCCAGCGTCATGTCACGGGTGGATATGAGGCCGTTCATGAGGGAGTCCGGCACCTCCCCTGGGCAGGGAGGCGCGGAGGGGGAAGGGGGCGTGTGGGAGGGGGTGCCGGCGAGGGGCCAGGCAGCAGCGGCAGCGCCGCAGCTCAGGGCAGGCGCCTGGAGCAGCGCGGCTGCCAGGCAGCAGCGGCGTGCGCGCGGGGCAAGGGCACACCTGTGTCCTGCAGTAGCTGTGTTACCACCACCTTGCTTTCCCGCACGACTTGCAAGATGGTGTTGGCGACGGCGAGCGCCTTGGGGTTCAGCTGGGGTTCGGGGAGGTCAAGTCCAGCACGTCGGGCAGTTGGGCAGGTTGCTGCCGCCTTAAACGGTGGCATCTAGCATCGCACACGCCACACTATCCGCGACAGACAGGCAGAGTGCATCGCACAGCCCCGCTCGCTGGGAGCACGCGGAGAGGCATCGCGACGGGACACGCTGTGCAAGGCGAGCTGCCTCGGCCCGTGAAGAGCACACCTTGAGCACTATGACGCCCTCCGGCAGCGCCTCGGTGCCCATTGCGTCCGTCGCAGCGCTAGTCGCGGACAGCTGCTGGTCGCGGAACGCGCTATGCCAGTGCAGCTAGTGCGGTGTCGTGTTACGCCATTCGATGCGTCAGCTTCGGGAAGGGCAGCAGGGATAGGCGATATCGTAGCTGGTCAACGAAAATGCAGGGGCGGGCGGAGCGCGCGGTCAAGTCAAGGATAGTCCTGACAACTGCCTAGTGTTGTCGCACTGTTGTTGAAGAGCGATGGACAAACTGAACACAAAACGGCAGAGGGGTCGTTCCCCATGCAGCAAATCAGTCTTGCACTAACGAGTGCTCCACTGACAATACGCTCATACTAGCCTTGCCGCTTCCAGCCACACTGCGCGGCGAGTTGTATATACGTGCCGTCCACATGGCCACTTGCCTAGCACGCAACCTGGTCGGCCTGTGCCGCCTACAACACAGGTTACAAGCGGTGCATCAACGATGCGCCAGCTTCCATCCACACACCTGTCGGCTGGCGCAGCAGCGAGCAGCGGGGCCCGTGGGCGTCGTCGGCACGCCCACGCGGTTCGTGGTTGCGGCAGCTGGCGAAGCCCCGGAGGCGCCAGTGGCCCCAAAGCCTCCACCCAAGGTCTTCAAGGTCCGCCCCATCACCAAGGGTGAGCCCCTGATGCCAGCGCCACACGGGTAGCACCGGCAACACCACCCAAGCAGCGCGACGAACGACCGCCGCTGCCCCCGCGACGTTCTGCACGCCATGCCCCATACCCCACCCGCCTCCCCCAAGATGATGTCGAGATTGCGTTCGCGCGCTCAAGCGGAGCGGGAGGCCAAAAGTGAGGCCCGCAGCGGCGCGGCGCGGCGGCTCCGCGGCGCTGCAGCACCCCGCCCGCGCAGCGCAGACCCTTGGCGCTACCCCGCTACCCAGCCCGCGAGCTTCCGGCCCAGAGCCGGCTGGCCTGCCCTGTGAGGACCCATGTGGCCTGCCTCGCACGGGCTGCAAGGCCACTGTTCGCTGTGCTGCGCTGCATGCTGGGCAGCCCTGCCGCCCATGTTTCGCCGCTGCGGGTCCCAGCGGCTCCATCTCGAGTCCCTCACAAGCCCCGCAGCCGCCCTCTCGCGTCCGCCTGTCCACCTGTCCTCACCCCAGCACACTCATGCTCCCCCTTGCCCAGCGCGCTGCCGAGCCGGCTCCGCCAGCAACCCCGCCCCCGAGCCCCGTACCTCGATCTTCCTCCTTTCTGTGTGCGAGCTGCTCCGCTGCCCCGCCCCTGCCTCCTCCTCCTGCTCTGCCGCCCCGCCGCTGCCCCGCTCCTGCCTCCTCCTACTACTCCGCTACTTCCCCCCTTGCCTCCTACTCCTGCTCCATTCTCCTGCGCCGCCTGCTGCTGCTCCAGTGTCAACAAGGTCAACACCAAGGTGGACATGCGCTTCGATGTGGGCAAGGCGGGCTGGATCCCGGACGAGGTCAAGGACGCCATGCGGCAGCTGGTGAGGGGGTGGGAGGCCTGCATGTGGATGGGCATGCAAGGAGGCCTCGTCAGAGCAAGTAGGGGCTGGCTGCGTGTTGCACCGCATCTACCCCGTCACGCATGGCTGCGTGTCGCTACCAGCAGGAAGACCATCATGAGCCTCTCGCACGTCGCACAAGCCCAATCACAACTTGGGAATGTCTGCTACGCACGGATGCACGTCGTAAGCGGCAGCTCTGAGCTGTGGGGCCGCACGAGCTGAGGCCCGCTATCGCCCCGCCGCCCCGGCTGCTGCTGCGCTGCCCGCAGGAGAAGAACCGCTTCACCTCCGACGGCATGCTGGTCATGCAGTCGCAGCGGCACCGGACGCAGGCGTGGGTGCTGGGGGCCCGGCAGGGGAGGAGGAAGTGGCAGGGCGGGGCAGCTTCGTGGGGCCCCGCGAGGTGGCGCCTGGCAGCAGCGCTTGGGCGGCGGCTGTCGGCCGCTGGCCTGCACGGGGAACAGGCCTCAAGCTGCTCGCTACACGCTCACGGAGCGCGGCAGCCCCGGCGGCCAGGGGCGGCGCCGGGGGGCAGCTCCTGGGCGGCCGCTACCGGCCGCTGGCCACTGGCATGCACCAGAAAGATGCCTCTAGGTCCCATGTTCCCTACCTTGCTGGCCCGACGGCTCCTGCCTGGTTGCGCATCCCGCTTGGTGCCTAGCGCGCTGCTGCCTTCTGTGGCGTAGTTGCGCCTTGCCGTGACATGTGACGCTGCCGTTACGTGTGACATTTTTGTCATGTTGTGTGACCTTTGCCGTGCCGCGCCGCCCGCAGTCAAAACCTGGACGACGCGCTGGCCAAGCTGCAGGAGATCATCGACCGGGCCGTGGAGCATGTCACGCCCAAGGAGGCCGACCCCGAGACAATCAAGCGCGTCAAAGCGCAGTGAGTCGGGCCCTGGCTGCCCCGCCGCTGCAGGCGGGGGCTGGGGGCGGGGGGCGGGGACCTGGCAGCGGAGCGGGCGGGTTGGGGCGTGAGGCCGCGTGCAGGGACTGGACAGCGAGCAGCTCGTGGCTTGTGGTGTGGGCGTTGCTTGACCGGGGTGTACAGGGGGCCTTGACAGGGGTGCCTGGGCAAGGAGCGTGCCATAACGCGGCCGCACCTGCACTTTTGTGTGTCTATGTGCCGGCATGTGCAGGATCAAGGCCGGCAAGGAGCGGCGGCTGGACGCCAAGAAGAAGGACGCCTCGCGGAAAAAGGAGCGCTCGCGGCGCGACTGGGACTGACACGAGCGGCGGGGACTGGGGAAGCGGCGGGGGTTGCAGGATGCGCTGGGTTGGGTTGGGGCGGGGAGGAGAGGGGCGCGTGCCATGGGCGAGGAGAGCGGGCGGAGGCCGGCGGGGACTGGGTCAGCTGAAGCATCAGTCAGTGGGGCCGCGTGGGAAGTTCAGCTGGTGTTTGCGGCCGGAAGGCCGGATGCTGCAGGGCGCCGTCTGGCAAGCGCGTGGCTGGGGACACGCGGAGATGCCGCAGTAGTGCTGGCGGGCGGGCCGGGCGGCGGCTATGCTGCCTGCACCTGCGGTGGGGTGCTAGCGCCGCTACGGACGCCTGGTCGAGTGCCGCCGAACAGCAGCGGGCGGGGGCTACGACACTCTCCCGTCGTGGCCGTCGGGGGAGGGGCGGGGCGCAGGCAGTGGGCACGTCGCTCAAGGACCTCTGTACCTTGCATGATGTCACTGACACATATCACGTGCAACGCAGACGCTTGCCGCGCTGTAGCGCCGCGACCGAGCTCACCGACTGCAGCCCGCCTGCCGTACCCGGCCCAGGCACGGCCCACGCCCCCCCTACCAGCTAGACGGCCGCCTACCAGCTACACGGCCAGCCAGCCTTGGTTCGACTTGCCCACGGCTTGCTGACAACGCAGCAGCCTGGAGTAGCGGAGTTGGGTCACCACGTTTGAAGCCCGCTACCCTGCTGCCGCGGCTCCGGCCCGGCCCGCCGGCACCCAGCGCCATGGTCCCAGGAGGCAATCCCCTCGCCCCACCCAGGCATCTGCACCCCAGCCACCTCAACAAAACAACTCAACACACCATGCCCTGCCGCTCATGCAACATGCCAACACCCCATCACCGCCCCACGCCGCCCCGCGCCGCCCCTCGCCGCCCCGCGCCGCCCTACCGCGCCCCCTCCTAAACCCCACCGCGCCGCCTGCCGCCCGTGCAGCCCGCCACCGCGCCCGCCAGCGCCCTGCGCAGCCCGCCCGCCCCTCCCCTGGCCGCCACCGCCCTCCTCAGCGCCAGGTAGGTCAGCGCATGCACCACCGCCAGGTAGGCCACCAGGTAGCCCACGGTGGTGGACACGGGCACGTTGATGCCGTAGTGCGCCAGCAGCGCGTCAGCGGCCACAACGCAGTTGGGGAAGCGCTGCGTGACGCCGGCGCTGCGGGGAAGGGGAGGGGAGGGGAGGGGGGATAGTGGCTGGGAAGTGGCGAGGGGAAGGGAAAGGGGGTGCCCTGGCGGATCCCGGGTCCTGAAGCAGCTCCGGGGGCTGGCTCTCACCGGACCAGGCCGAACTCTGGGTTGGAGGGCAGGAACTGGGGGAAGGGAGGGAGAGCGAAGCGGCAAGGGGGTCATGGCGGATACGGCGATGCGCAGGTGGAGGCACAGGCACAGGCTACGCGTGCGCTCCTGCCACCCTCCTCCCTGGCACATCCTTTCCCCCGCCCGGCCCCACCTGCGTGTACGCCATGGCAGCCCCAGCACGTCGGCGCTCCCCCGCCCCGGCCCGCTGCCGCTCTCGCCCCCGCAGCAAAAAACCTGTCCCCGCGGCCCCCTCCTGCCCCCCGCCCCTCCACCACCCGCCCCCACCTGCGGGTACAGCCCCAGTATGTCGGTGCCCAGCATGCCCGGGGAGCCGGGGGGGCCGCACGCAAAGGCCCGCCCCCGGAACTCGGCCGTCATCAGGCCGCGCCAGGTGTGGTCCAGCGCGCTGATGGCGCGCAGCTTGCCGATCCAGGGCAGCGTCAGCTTGGCTGCAGAGCGGCGATCGAGGGTGTGCACGGGGGCGTGGGAGAAGGGTTGATTGGATCCTAGCGAAGCCAACAACAGGTTGGGGCCGTCTGTGTACGTAAATTGCGAGGCTGCGGGACAGGGGGCCGCCAGGCGCCGGGCCTCCTCCGCCGGCGCGCTCGCCTGAAGCTCTCGCTGCGCCGGTCATTCTTCCCCGTCCCCCTTCCTCTCCCCTCCCGCTACCCAGCGCCTTTCCCCGCTGCATGAGCCACCTCTCCCTCACACCTCCCCCTCCTCCCCCTACCGGCCCAGTGGTGTCCAGGATCTGCCTGCTGACACCGCCCAAGGCTAGCGCAGCACCCCACCCCCACCCCCGACCCTCTGTCCCCCCCAATCCCCACCTGTGCCCATGAACTGCGTGCTGAGCAGCAGGTTGAAGACCGCAAAGGCCACGGAGGCGCAGAACGCCAGGTCCTGGGGAAAGGGTGGTGAGCAAGCAGCATGAGCGAGGGCGGCGGTGGGGTGGTATGTGGGGCCGGAGGTGGAGCAGGGCTGCAGTTGGGGGCGGCGGCGGGGTGGGCCGCATGTTCGTCGGCGTGCCGTAGCACAGGCATCCGAGTTGAGCGGGCGACCTCCTCCTGACTGACCTGGTTGGCAGAGAAGGCCACCGCGGCCTGAGCCAGCACGTTGGGTGGTGGGCGGGGTTTCAACGGCGGGTCAGGCGGGGCTGTGACACGGCCAGACACCGGCAACACGGCCAGACACCGGCAACACGGCCAGACGCCGGCATGATGCGGATGCTCCCCCCCTTCTCCGCCCCTTCCCTTTCCCCGCCTCTCCCCCAAAGGCCCCGCGCCCTGCCCTCACGACGGCCCCCACCTGCACCCACTGCAGGCTGATGAGGCTCATGAGGGAGGCGCACACGGTGGCCTGAGCCACCGCCAGCACGCTGTGGCGGAAGCCCAGCATACCGTAGCTGCGGGGAAGGGAGGGGGGGAGGAGGGGAGGGGATCGGGAAGGGAGGGCAGGGGAGGGGAGGAAGACGGCCACACGGCCACCCGACCACCCACCCGATCCAGTGGAACACAATCGCGATAATAACGTTGAGGGGCGAGGTGGCGGCCACCTGGGGGGCGCGGCAGGGGAGGTGCGGGGGTGCGCGGTAAAGCGTGGGTCGTGGGTGGCCCCCCCATGGTGGCTGCCGCTGACTGCTGGGGTGACGGGCGCGGCAGGTCAGCCCCTCCCCAGCCACCTCCCGCTCCTAGCCACCTCCCGCTCCCAGCCACCTCCCGCCCGCCTCTCGGCTGCGTTGGGCGCCGACTCCGCCTCGCCCCCGCCACTGCCCGGCCTGTGTTCAAAACCCGCAGCATGTCCCTTTCCCCTTTCGCCCTCCCCTGCCCCCGCCCCCGGCCCCTCCCCACACCTTGGCTGCGTAGTAGGCCGACACCGCGTACAGCCCGCCTCCGCCCCCCGCGCCGCCGCCTCCGCGTGCGGCCGCCTCCATGAGGAAGAAGCGCTTGTCTGGCAGGCAGGGGGGAGGGCGGGGAAGGGAGGTGGGTAGAGGGAGGGAGCGGGAAGAGGGAGGAAGGGAGGTTCGGGTTGGGGGAGGGGCAGCCTCGGCAGCGGGAGGTTGAGGGCCGCAAGGCCGGGGTGTCGGGGACCTTGGCCGCGCCTCCCGCCCGCCTCTGCGCTGCCTAGCGCGCCGCCCCTGATTTGCGGCACTGGTTTCCCCGCGTCCCGGCCTCACCAGCCGCAAAGAGGCTCATGAAAATAAAGGGCATGACGATGAAGAAGAACACCAGCGCGAACAGCATGTTGGCGCGGAGGGAGATGGACGAGGCGTCGGGCTGTGGCAGGAGGGGCGAGGGGCCGGCGGCAGCGGGGGCAGGGGGGAACGAGTATCGACAGCAATTTGCGATGCAGGAGCCTTTCCACTGTTGAACCAGCGTGGAAGGAGCCCTGGACTGGACACCGCCCGCGCCCCAGCTGCTCCCCGGCCCTTTGGCCCCAATGCCGGCAGCAGCCAAGAGAGTCTGAGCACATGGCTCGACGCTGGGCCTCACCCAGGCATCCCGCGAGCGGACACCGCCCCTCTGCCGCCCCCCTGTCGCACCCCCGTCGCCCTTCTGCCGCCCCTCGCCGCTCTGTCGCCCCTCCGTGGCCCCTCCGTCGCCTGCCCCCCTGCTGCCGCCGCACCTGGAAGTCGTATGTGAGGAAGTTGGCGAAGAGCCCCACCCACACGAACGTCAGCATGCGTCCCGCCACGTCCGCCGGGTTGCGGGTGGCCATGAGCCACTCGCGCCACACCAGCAGCCGCCACTGGCGCAGCCACAGACCCGCGGCGGCCGCGAGCCGTTGTGGGAGCGAGGCGCGGGGTGCACTGGCGAGAACGAGCGAGGCCGGCGGCGGCGGAGGCGGAGGCGGCGACGCTGGCGGCGGCGCAGCCGCCGCTAGGACGCTGGCGTAGTCGGGCACGCCGGCGCTGATGCCGGGCGCCGGCGGCGCCGCCGCGACGGCGGACTCAAAGGCGTCGGCGGCGGCCTCAAGCTCCGCCAGCGTTGACATCATCTCGCGCGCCTGGCCCTTGCCGGCGGCGGCGGGCGTGGAGCCGCCGCCGCTGCTGCCGGTGTCCTCCCCGGAGCGCAGCCAGGCGGAGTTCGCGCCGCCCTGCGCAGGCAGACACCGCACCGCTTATCAAAGGGTCGGGCATGCCGTTCGAGAGCCATGCAAGGGGTGTCATCGAGTTGATCAAAGCAAGAGGCGGGCAGCTTGAGTCTCGGTCGCGCAGCGCAGCGACGGCCGCTGCACTCCTCGCCGTGCGTCATGCTGTCGTACAACCTAGCCCGCAGCACACGGTTGCCGTACGGCTGCCGTAAATTTGTCGTACCTGTAGCGACACCAGGTCCATGATCCAGTCCGGCACCAGGCCGTGCTGCTGCGGGCTGTAGTCGTAGCCCAGGCGGCCCCCGAACCAGGGCAGCAGCTCGCTAGGGGGGCCGCAGTACAGCAGGCGGCCGCGGCCCAGCACCACGGCCTGGGGGAGGAGCAGGGGCGGGTGCATGTTTTTATAACCCATGCAAAGCGAGGCTGCAATCTCGGGCACGCGGATTGGCGTAGGGTGGGTGGGGGAAGGGCTGGCAGCTCCGGAGGCTGCCAGGGTCAGGGCGGACCGCTGGGTGTGCAGGGTGGACGCGCAGCTCCGAGGGATGAAAGTACCCATGACTTCTTATGCTCGTAGGAGAGTAGCAGACCCTACGCATAGCCCACCTGGTCCACCCGCTCCCAGATGGCTGCCCGGGGCTGGTGCAGCGAGGCGACCACAGTCACGCCGCCGCCTGCACCGCCTGTGGGCCCCGCCAGGCCGCCGTGGCGCCCTGCCGCCAGCGCGGCGATGTGGCCCACCACCACCGCGGCGGCGAACGAGTCCAGGCCTGGCAAGGCAAGAGGCAGGAGAAGGGGTGCGAGTTGAGCTGAGGGAGGCGGCGGGCGGCGGGCGGGCCGGTGCTGCGATGGGAGCAGCAGGCCGATGACGAGCGTGGGGCTGACGGCTTGGGTCTCCCCAAGGCCGCCACGGGCGGCCGAGGCAGCGCCAACGGGCGGTCGCACGGGGTCGCATGGCGCATCACGCAGGCCTCGCCGCCACCCTCAAGCCAATGGCGCAGCACCCAGGCCTCGCCGCCGCTACTCAGCCATGCCTCGCCACGTGCCCCACATCGTCCCACCCCAGCCAGGTCTCCCTCACCCGAGGTGGGCTCGTCCAGCAGCAGCACGCGCGGCCGCGACATGAGGCCTGCGCGGCGGGCCAGGGGGCCGGCGCGGGTGGGCCAGAGGGGTCGGTCGGGGCACGGTCGGGGCATGGCGGCGCAGCTAGAGGCACGGGGGTTTGGGGACGAGGGGCTTGGAAGGGCAGCCCATGACAGCGGCGCATGGGGGTTGGTGTGCCTCGTGCCCGCTCGTGCCCGCTCAGTCCGGCGCCTCTGCCGTCGCCTCCGCCGCCCCCTCCGCCGCCCCCTCCGCCGCTCACCCTGGCCGATGCTGAGGCGCTTGCGCTCCCCGCCGCTCAGCCCCCTCAGCAGCAGCCCCCCGGGCAGCACGCCGCCGATCATGGTGTCCATGGTGGGCCCCAGGCCCAGCGCGCCCGCCACCGCCGCAGCGCGCGCCGCCACCGCCGCCGGCGCCGCCGCGGGTCCCGACAGCACCAGGCGGCCCGTGAAGAGCAGCGCCTCGCGCACCGTGAGCTGCGGCAGGAAGGCGTCCTCCTGCGGGGTGGGGGCAGAGGGCGCAGCGAGGCGCGTTAGGGGCGGGGTGTGGGAGCGGGGCTGGTGGTGCATGAGGGAGGTGGGGCTGGTGGGGCCCGAGCTTGACCAAGACTGGGCCAGGAGGGCCCTCCTGGGCTGGGCCCATGGGGTCCGGCCCCACCCACCTGAGGCACGTAGCTGCTGATGGCCAGGAAGGCGGCGGGGTCCCGGGGCGCCCCGTTGACCAGCACGGACCCCGAGCAGCGCGGCCCGGAGCCGTTCGGCGGCAGGGCGGCGGCGGCCCCCGGGGGCGGCTCCGCGGCAGCGCTCCGCAGCGCCAGTAGGTCCAGCAGCGTGGATTTGCCTGGGGCGGGGAGGGGGTCAGGAAGGGGCGGCCACACCACGGCATGGCGATCTAAGAGGAGCGCTGCCGGACACGTCGCCGGAGGTGCATGCGGTGTGTGGTTGGCGGGGATGGTGACGGTGGGGGCGGCGGCGGTGCGGTCGACGCGCACTCCTGCAGCGAAGCGGGTGCCGCTGTGCGCCGGCCTCCCCTCGGTTGGGGGTTGCGCGCTCACCCGCTCCCGACGGCCCCAGCAGCGCGGTGACGGCCCCCGCCGGCGCCCTGCCGCCCACGTCGCGCAGCACCGCCACCACCCCGCGGGGCGTGGGCACCGTCAGGCTCAGGCCGCGCCACTCGAGGGACACCTACAGGGCGGGGGGGTCAAGGCAGCGGGCGGGCGGCAAGGAGGCAGGC
>BDDC01000151.1:17285-65887 GCA_001662425.1 Chlamydomonas sphaeroides | reverse complement strand
GGGGGGGGGGGGGGGGGGGGGGGGCAGCAGCCGAGCGGTGGGCTCCGCCCCACACGCCACACTGCTGCCGGGCCTTCCATCCCGCCCTCCGCCCTGCCCCTCCTCACGCCACACCCCGCCGCCCCGCACCGAGCGCGCCCCGCTGCCGCCGACCGACGGCTCATCGTAACCCAGGGCCGCCTCCAGCGCGCCCGCCTTGCCGCCAGGGTCCCGCTGCGGCGCTGCCTCAACGACCCCCGGTTCGGCGCCGTGGTGGTGGTGGCGGTGGCGGTGGTGATGGTGGCCGTGGTGGTGGTGGTGGTGGTGCAGCAGGCCGCCGTCCTCGGGGTCCAGCTCGGGGTCGCGGTCGGGGTCGTGGCAGGAGGTGTCCTCCGACTCGGCGGCGGCCAGCTCGGCGGCGCTGGCGGGGTGGGGCTTGGCGGCCCCGCCGCCGGCGTCGTCAAGGCCTGAGGTAATGTGGTGGGTTCGGGATGGGAAAGAACGTGGGTCGACGGCCGAGGCTGGGTTCGTGTTTCGAGGTGCGTTGAGGCGGCGGGCGCTTGGGCGGTGCGCGGGTGGGTGGTGCAGGAGGGCTGGGTGGGGGCTGGGCAGGCTGCTGCCGCGCGGACGGGTGCGCGGGCGCAGGCTGCTATCCCACACATCAAGGCTAGGGCCTGGACTAGGAGACCTTTGGTGGAGCTATAGGCTGTAGACAGGCTGTAGAACCCGGGCTATCTGGGACCAGGGCCTGGACGTAGCAACGACAGCAGGGCCAGGGACGGGACGGGGCAGTGACCTGGCCGCACCTCTCTTGCGCCCCCGCAGCAGCGCCACCAGAGCGGACCAGCTCAGGTACCTGGCAGGGGCAAACGAGTTTCGGCATGTTCACAGTGAACGCGCTCATGCGGTACGGAACGTTGCGGCGGACGGGCATGAGGGCAGATGAGGCCACCCGGCCGCCTCCACTCCCGTGCCGTCGCCAGCCCACCCCGCCCGCCTGCCCCGGCCGGCTCCCAGCGCGCCCGCTCTACCCTTCCCCTTCCTTCCCCGTGTCGTCCACCTTTCACCTCCCAGCTACCCACACCACCTGCGCAGGCTGGGCTTGTACAGCAGCAGCCCGTGCAGCAGGAAGGCGATGGCGAACAGGTGGCCGAACACCGCCGCGGGCAGCCACAGCGCCAGGATGGCCGAGTCGCTCTCGATGCGAGACAGCGCCAGCGCAACGTCCGGCGCCAGCGGCGCGGGCGCGCGGGCGGCCATGGCGGCCGGGCTGTGGCGTTGGCTGGTTGGTTGGGTGGCGTCCTAGGGTGGCACTGCGGCAGGCAGCAGCAGCAGTCAGGTGGGTTGGGAGGAGCGAGGTGAGCAGAGGCGTGCGGTGGCAGGAGGGAAGCGCGAATGCTGCTCAAGCAAGCCCGCGGGTAGCTGCTGGATAGTCGGATGGCTGCACACCTTGGCGAGTAGCGCGAGCGCGGCTGTGGGGCGCAGCAGCGGGGCAGGAGCTGGTCCAAGGGAGCCACGCGATCCGAGGTCGCTACGTGCGCTGGCGCTGGCGCGCGCTGTGGAGCTAGCGGTGAAGCGCTGGCGGCTGGCGTGTTGGGTGTGGAGCTCACGCTGTCGTTAAGGTGACAGCAGACTCGGGGGTGTAGCCAAATGCTGCATCGGACAGGCGAGTGGGCCTTGGCATGCAAGGTGATGGGCCGCGAGCGGGCCAGCGCGCGGGACAGCCGTCGCTCACCGGCGGTTGGGCGCCTTCGCAGCCGAGGTCTAGCTCGCGCCACACAGGCTGCTTGCAGCATTTTGTGATCAAACACGTGCGGGCTTTAGATAGGCAGCGCAGCGCCCGCCTGCTGCCAGCGTCGTTGCGAGGGAACCATGGGTCACCAACGAGCACACCAGCTGTGCGAACAGCTATGCGCTGCAGGCTCTAGTTCTGTTGAGTTGAAATTGTTGCGTGCAAAGCAGGTATTCAATGTGGACTGCACGACCGGCCTTCTGAAGTGTTTGGTCGCTGCGTATAGTGGACACTGCTGCCTATACTCTTGCTACAGCATAATAACGTGAAAATAATAGTGTGACTGAGAGCCACTGATGTTGCCAAGCTAGCAAACTTGCACACCTTCCTTTGCCGACCGCTCGCACCTGCATTCAAGAATGAAGTTGGTCGCCCACAAATCTATAGGATGCTTAGCGCAAAGCCCTGCTCGGAGAGCGCATCTGTTTGGGTCGGCCGAGCGAGGGGCTCAGCGTCGATTGCCCAGCGCTGGGGTGTTGCAGGTGCGGGCGTGCGCCTAGCTTGAACCCAGCCGATTGCCGCATCATGAGGAGCTGGCCTTTCTGCGCGGACGCCAGGAGGCCGTGCGGCTGCAAGCCCCAACATTCCCTTCGTGCCTGCGGTGTCTGCCACGCGGGTGCTTTCCCCCCAGGGCCCGCACCGGACGGCGCTCATACCCAGGGCACAGCAGGGCACAGACTCGGCGCCCAAGCCCAGTGCGGACGGCGAGGCTAAGCCCAAGGGCGCCTCCGGCGCCCCCGGCACGTCCCCCGACGCCACCTCGCCCATCTCGGCGGTCGAGCTCGCCACAGCCACCTCGCTGATCGAGAAGCTGGCGGGCGCTTCCGTCATGTACGGCATCACCGTGGTGCGTACGGAGCCTGTAGCTGGCCAGCCATAGCCGCCGGCCGCACAACACCCCCGGCCGGGTCGGTCCACACGCCAGGGCCCTCCTGGCACGTACTGTGCACGTCCCTGCCTACCTCCCCAACCCGCCCGCCCCCTCCCCCTGCCCTGCCCAGCTGCTGGCCTGGCTGGCGGGCATCGAGGTCACCGACGGCCTGGTGTGGGCCAACGGCGCGCCGCTGCTGGTGGGCGCCGCCGCCGCGGTGCCCGCCACCGTGCTCATCGCGCTGCTCTTTGCGCCCAGCATCGACCCAGGGTTCACCACGCCAGGTGCGACCTGGCAGCCTTTGGCGGGGGCCTTCCTGCCTGGAGCCCTTGGATCCTTGGGGGGGTCTTGGCGGAGAGCTTGGGGGCGTGAGGCTGCCTGCCCACGGCAGCAACCAGGAGCAGGCTGCCAGGCTGGGAGGGACTGCTGCCCTGCCTGGCTGCCGCCTGGCCTGCCACGGCGGCCCGGCAGTGGGGCAGGACACAGGCCAGCGGTCGCTGCCATCTGCCCGGCCCTCCTCCAACTCCTGCTTGCTACTCACACGCCCCGGGCCAGCCGCCCGGCCCGCCGCCACCTCCCCCGGCTGCCCGCCCATGCTCACCTTGCCAAGTCGCCCCTGTCTGTCGTGCTGTTCCCTCCCCCCAAGACCCCGCCTGCCCCTGCCCCTCCCCTTCCCGCCGCCCGTACCCCTCCAGAGCTGCGCAAGGTGTCCAGCACGGACCAGGAGGCCGAGGAGTTGGCGGGGCTGGTGCTGGGCGGCGGCAGCGGGCTGGACGGCGGCGTGGACGGCGCGCCGCTGCCGCCCGTCAGCGCCGATGCCGCCCGCAGGGGCCTGTGGTTCTACCAGGTGCACGTGCTGAAGCCCTGGTACCCCGCCTTCACATGGTGAGGGGGGCAGGGGAAAGAGGGTGCTGGAGGGGCGACGTAAGGCCTTTGGCCGGCGGGTGGCGGCTGGTTGCTTGGGAAGCGCTGGGCAGGGGGCCGCTGGGCAGGGGCCCGCTGGGCAGGGGCCCACTGGGCAGGGGCCGCTGGGCACGGGCGCCAGGCGGTCTCCCTTGATGCCGGGCTGCGGCTCAGCGTTGCTGCCACTAACCCATCCCTGCACCCCGCCACCGCCCTCCTCCCCTGTCAGGGGCTCTGTGGGGGGCCTGTACGTGGCCTCCTGCATCTCCTCCGCCAGCCAGGAGCTGCTGGTGCGGGGCTACGGAGGCGCGCTGCTGGCGGGCTGGTGGGGCAGGGCGGGAGGGGCAGGGCCAGTGTGCGGAAGGGAAGGGGGCGGGCGGCCTCTGGAGTGCGGAAGGAGGCGGCGCTGGGCACTGGCACTGGCGCAAGGGGCACGGCGGGGGCGGCCGGACACGGAGGGCGGGCTAGGGCGTGTGGGGTTGGGCCGTGGCCGCCGTGACAACGACGAGCCCGCGGCCCGCGTGACCCTGCACTGCTGCCCCCCTCCGGCCGCAGGTACGGCAGCTGGCTGGCCGGGGCCACCGACGCCTCCAACCCGCTCTACTGGGCCAAGGTGTGCGGAGCGGGGATGCGGGTTGGGGGCCGGGCACAGCGGATGGGAGGGGGAGTGCGGGTTGAGGGCCGGGCACAGCGGATGGGAGGGGGCGCGGGAGAGGTGCTCGCCCGCGCCAGCGCCTGCCTGGCCTGCTGCCCGTACCCTGCCCTCGGCTGCCACCTGCCTGCCCTGCCCCGCCCCCTGGCCTTTTGGCCCTGGATACGGTTTGCAAGAGCAGCTCGCCACGCACCCCGATCCACCCTCGGGACCTTGTCCGCGTGCGAGCCTCCTCTCCGTGTCATGCCCCCGGTGCGCTCCCCCGCCTCCCGCCCCCCGGGCCCCAGGTGTTCAAGCTGGTGACGCCCGAGACGGCCCGCTGGATGGCGGCCATCTCGCTCATCACCCTGCAGGTTGGGGTTAGGGCTGGCCGTTGGGGCCAGGAGCCGGGTTGTGGGGGCAGGGTCTTCCCGCATGACGCACAACAGGGTGCGCGGAGGGACGGGGAGAGCGTGTGAGTGCGAGGCAGCTGCTGCAAGCCGCGCGATGGCGCTGTGGCGCTGGGCGGCAGTCGCCCAAGCACGCGCTGTGCGGCACTGCGCGGCCGCTTGGTCCCCGACTGGGCGCACTCGTGGCTGGGGGCTGATGCGGCGCTAGCGTCAGCACCGCCCGCAGGCGGCCCTGTGACGCGGCGGACCCGACGCGCGGCACCTCCCCGCCCTCCCCTCCCCACCTCCCCACCAGGTGGCGCTGTCCGCCAGCTCCGCCACCCGCGCCGCCGCCTTCACGCGCACCAGCCTCAACCGCATCGGCAAGGTCGGCGGTCCCGACGGCACGCAGGTGCGGCTTCGGCTGCGGCTGCGGAAGGCCCGAGCGTGGCTGCTCGTGCCTGCTCCTTGGTCGGTCACTGGAGCCACCGCCGCGCCCGCCAGTGGGCCCCGCTGCGCTCGCCGCACCCGGGTCCGCACCGCCGCCCGGGCCCGCTGCCTGTTCTGCCGCCGCCGCCGCCGCCTTGCATGACGTGTGCGTGCGGCCACCCCCTCCTCTCAGGCCGCGGTGCTGGTGCGCAACGTGCGGCTGTCGCTGCAGCTGGGGGGGCCCGAGGCCTCGCCCAAGGTGCGGCCGGGGGTGGTGTGGGTCGCAGCGCCGCAAGCACCGGGCGCTATCCGGGGCCAGCCGCGGTTTGCGACCCCACCCGCACCCGGGCTGCGCGGTTTGCCGCACCCGGGCTGCGCGGCTTGCGCCCTGGCCTGGGGTACTCCTCGTCACGGCACCTGCTCGCCGCCCCACCTCGCCGTCGGCACCCGCGCCGCTTCCGCAGGTGGAGGAGACGAGCACCGCGCTGGTGGAGCAGCCCACGGCCGAGGAGCGCGTTGTGTACTGGACCAGGTGCGGCCGCGTGCCAGCCCTCGTGCCTCCAGTCGGTAACGTCGATTGAGTCTATTTAGTTGAATATCAACGTATCGATAAGCTAAATGATCAACGTACCGATTGGATAAAGCCAAGATACGGGGGCTGCCGTGTGCGCGTGCGGAGGGTACGGGTGCCTGCATAGGCAAGGGCGAGGGGCGGCGCGGCCGAGGCGGCAACTGCAGTGCAGGGACGGTGGGTGCTGGGCCCAGCCCGCGAGCATGGAGTGCCACCACATCAGTGTCGCCTCTCATCAGGGGGAGGGGAACGGGGGAACGGGGGGGAAACGGGAGGGGCGTGGTTGGAAGGTCAACCCCGCGCGGCCAGCACGGCAGCCGGCGGGCGCGCGCGGCTGCCACTGCTACCCCCGCCCCGTTCAAACGCCCCGCTGCCCCCTGCCGCCCGCCTCTCTTGCCGCCGCAGCCTGGGTGTGTCGGTGCTGCTGTGCGGCGCCACCAACTGCGCCTGGGCCGCCAGCGGCAGCCTGCTGGGGTCGTACACGGCGCAGGTGCAGGGGGGCCGTGGGGTGGGGGCTTCCGGGCCGGGGCGGGCCGCATGGATGGCCCCGGGCAGGCGCCGGGCCGCGCGCTGCTGGGGCACCGGGTATCGAGCAGCTGGCTGCCAGCGCTGCATTGCCTCCTGCATTGCTACCTGTCACTGGGTCGCCCCACGGGGCCACCATGGCGGGGCCACCATGGCGGGGCCACCATGGCGCGGCTCGGCTCGCGGGGGCCACCATGGCGGGGCCACCATGGCGCGGCTCGGCTCGCGGGGGCCACCATGGCGGGGCCACCATGGCGCGGCTCGGCTCGCGGGGGCCACACGAGGCCATGCCTGGAGCGGGCGGTCATGCGCCGCTGCTCCCTCCGCTACCCGTGGACGATCCCGCTAGCGGTCACCCTGGCGCGTGCCCCTGCGCCGACTTGTCGTTTTGTGCCGGTGTGCGGCAGCTGGTGCTCTACGGCGTAGCAATCCCACCAGCTAGCCCTTGGCCCTTGCTCCGCGACCCCTCTCGGACCCCTGCCGTGCACGCTGACCCGGCCACGCCACCCCCGTTGCTCGCTCCCGTGCTGGTGTGCCGGTGTGCGCCAGGTGGTGATCGACGGCGTGGTGACGGCGCTGCAGCAGCTGAAGGCCACTCGGCTGCCGGAGCGGGCGCAGTGGGAGGAGGTGCAGGCGCTGGAGGCGGAGGAGGAGGCGGCGCGGGAGCTGGGGTCCACGCTGCTGGGGGCGGCGGAGAAGGAGGTGCAGGCGGCGCAGGCGGGCGACGGCAGCGGCAGCAGCGGCGGCAGCAGCAGCGGCAGCGGCGGCAGCAGCAGCGGGGAACAAAAGTAGCCGGGGCAGGGGTGTCGGTGTGAGGGGGTATGTATGGGGTATTGGGGTTGGTGGGTGCAGGAGATGCGCGCGCTTTGGTTTGTGTGAGCTACCGTGTGCCTGTGCCGGTGAGCGGGTGTGGGTCTCATGTCAGGGTATGCGAGGCCCCATATGTGTGAAGAGCTGTGAAGATTAGTGGTAGCTGGCAGCCGGCTACGCAACACGCAACTGGTTATTTCGAGTCGCTGTGCGGGGATGTGTTGAGAGCATGCGTACCGGTACGGTCAGGTCGCATGGACTTGCTGGCACCGCAAGGTGGGCGAGAGCTGTGGGGCGGGTGCTTTGGGGGTTGGCCTCCTGCGCACGCGAGCTGGGCGTGCGGGGCTGCTGTGGGGGCTGCAGGTGTGGGGCCTGCAGATGTGGGGCCAAGCGGGGCTGGGGCATGCGTGGAGGGGCAAGGCCATGGGGTGAGCGGCGCGCGGCAGCAGAGGTGCGGCTGAGATACGGCATGCCATGAGCCATCAGCCAGGCAGAGGGACTGGATGAATGTAACCCCGTCGAAACAGAGCCCCGTGGCTGCGTTGATTGGGGGTGAGGTGATGCATCGTGGCACGGGCAGGGGCCTGCTGGCGGGCCTGCTGGCGGCTGCACACAGCAAGACGCGCCCGACAGAGTTGAGGCAGCAGCTGGTGGCCTCAGGGCCCGCCCGGGTCCGGGTATGGGCCCGGGGAGCGCGGCAGAGGCACAGGCACACATACTTGTTTGCATCGGCGCCCGCCAAGGCGTCATCGGGGCAGCATCGGGCGATGGCCCGAGTGCCTGACACTCTCGCCCTGCATGCAGCGTACTCCTTACGCCTCTCGCCCACGCGCGCTCAGCACAACCCGCCACACCGCCTGCCCCTTTCCCCCAGCAGTTCCCGCTCTCACACAAAGCCACGCCCCCCCTTTTGCGGCGCCTGCAGGCCCCACAGTGCTGGTCTCTAGAGCCATTCGTTGCCCGTGGCCTGCACAGCCTCTGGCGTGCCCCTGCCTGCCCTCGCTGCAATACACGTGGCGCCCGGGAATCCATCCCCCCACTTGCAGCGCTTGGCGCCCTGCACAGCCAACCGAGGCGCCGCGTCTTGCCGGCAGCCCACACCCAGACACACATGCAGCTCACTGCCACGTCCCGCAAGCGCAACCGTACCTGCTCGGCTCCAATATGCGTCCGCCACGTCCTCCCCAGCATGTGATAGCGCATTCCGCGCGAATCCCTCCACAGCGACTTACTGAGCGCGAGCCCTCGCAGCGCCCACCCTCGAGCGCGAAGCCCCTTTGGAGGCTCTGCCCTTGGTCCACAAGCACGAGGACGCATTGCCCCTGGTCCGCAGGCTCTATCGCCCAACACCCCAGCGAGCGAGCCCTCCTACGATGCGTTGCCCTTGGTCCGCAGGTACACCCAGTTTATGCCGTCCAGCAGGCCGTTGCCTGTGAGCGCACAGCAAGGCTGGATGTGCCAGTCGTGGTTGCGGATGGAGTGCAGCTGCAGCGCCGCCGTCAGCTCCTCCACCGTCATAGCGTCGCGCAGGTCCTGGGCAGGGCGGGTGGTGGGGTGGGGGCGGAAGGGAAGGGAAGGCACACCGTGGCATACAACGACGGGAATGCCATGCGCCGGTGTGGGGCGACGCGGGCAGTTGCGGCCTGCCTCCGGCTAGCCGTCGGGCCTCGCGCGTCGCCGGTCACAGCTCCTCCCTTTCCCTGGCATGCGCCCCGCCTGCCCTCATTCGCCCCTGCCGCCTGGGCCCTGCGCCCACAGCTTCTCTGCTGCCGCGCTCCGCCATCGCTGCGCGCCCTCCCCCGAGACGCACCCACCTGGCAAGCACGAGACCGACGCGTCACCACGCCCGCGAAGTAGTCTCGCGAGTTACTGTAACTACTTGCCTATGATATGGTATGCCCATACGCCCCCCGCTGCCGCCACCACCTAGCCGCTGGATGCCCGCACGCGCTGCAATCGCTCCATTGCTCACACGTCATGAGTTCGCTACCCCCTCGGTACATCCCTCCATTGCCCCCTGCCCTGCAGCCAATCGCCGCCGCCCCGCCGCTCCTATGCGAAGAGTGAGCCGTACCCGGTCTGGGGATCCGTGGCGCCCCGCGTGTTCGTTTCTGACAACTACCGTGCGGTGTGGGGAGTCCATATGTGACCCCATGCGCTCCCCTCCCCTCCCCTCCCCTGCCTCCTTGCGTCCCACCTGCTTGTTGGCGTACACCAGGATGGGCGTCTTGGCCAGCTCCTCGCTCTCAAGCAGGTTGAACAGCTCCGACTGCGAGGGAGCCACGCAGCCAGAGCGCAGGCGCAGAGGGAGGCATGCGGGGATCACGCGCTGGCAGCGAGCAGCAGCACCGGCGGGCGGCAGCTCCGCAACCCCGCTCGCAATGCCGCACCCGCCACACAGCCACATAGGGGTTGGCAGAGCCTCGCGCGCGCCTGGCCGCTTCCGCCCCTGGCGCCGCATACCCCCACCCCTGGCGCCGCATACCCCCGACGGCCATGGCGCTGCGCGGCGCCGTGCCCCAGCCCTTGGTCCGGGTGCCCTGCTGCCGTCCTCCCTCTCCCCCTGCCCCTGCTGTGCGCTAGGCCGGTGTCGCGCCGGCCCGCGGCTCGCCTTGGTGACGCCCACACGGGCGCGGTCTGTCGAGTCGACCACCATGATGACCGCGTCCGTGTTCTTGAAGTAGGTGGCCCAGAAGGGCCGCAGGTTCTGCTGGCCTCCCAGGTCCCATATCTGCCGCGGGCGGGACGCGAGGGCGCGCAAGGCGGTGGGCGGGGAGGCGCACGGGGATGGGGGGTGGCGGCGGGCTTCTGGCCACGGGTGGAGGCGCAGCAGCGTGCGGCAGGAGGCGGGTGTGCCAGGGCAAGGCAAGGAGCGCGAGGCGCGGGGTACGGCTGGTTCAGAGAGAGCGGGCTGGGTGGCGAGCCGGCTGGGTATGAGGCATGGGGGCCGCTAGAGACGCCGGCAGCGCGGGCGCACCTCCAGCTGTATGTTTTTAAAGCGGACCATCTCCACGTTGCTGCCCACGGTTGCTGTGGACTGGACCACCTCCCCCAGAGCCAGTTTGTACAAGATGGTGGTCTTGCCGGCGTTGTCTAGCCCCACCTGCGACGCCGGGGGAACCCCGAGGGAAGAGGAGTTGGAGGGTCGCGCTGCCAGACGTGGCCTCTGCCGCCCTCCAACGGACCACGGACTGCCCTAGGATAACCCCTGCAGGCCCCTGCCTACGCAGAGCTTGACGGGACTGTCGGGTCGGCCAAGGATTAGTGCGTCTCGGGCTCCATCCGTGCACCCCAGCGACGCATCCTCACCATGACGATTTTATACTCCTTCTGGCCAAACCACAGCGCCCACAGGGTGGACATAACCAACCCCATGGTCGCAGTGCAGGGGGCCCCTCGGACGGGGCCGCCCGGTTAGCTAGGCCCAGAAGGTGCAGGCTTGCGTTGTGTTCAGTGCGTCTGGAAGCTGCAGTGTCCTTCAAGTCAGGCCAGACGTCAGGCGTGGCGTCAGGTGCGTAGTTCGCAGCTTCTGCTTTCGTGTGTATGGTTGCTGTGTCTCACTGGTATGTGTATGCATGTCACGCGTACGCAGTGGCCCTTGTCCTGCTGAATGCTCAGTTCGGCAGGTTTGCGAAACTTGGTGCACGGATTGGCACGCAGCACCGTACCCCAAGGCCCTGCAAGCCCACACTCGAGACGCAAACGTACTCCTCTTGCAATATCTAACATAGGGCTGTTGACAGCTCGGTTCCGCATGCACACCCTGTAAAGCAGCTTTCGCCGATACCCCGGCGACCCGACTTTCCTGAGACGATCGTCAGCTACTGCGTAGTGTCTGCAAGGCAATAGCCGAAATGACGGAGGCAGCGCAGCAGATGGCGGCGCAAGTCGCCGCGCTCAGGTGCGTACGCACTCCCGCGCATTGCGGAACGCCCCCATTCGCATGTCGTCAGCCGACAAGAACTTTGGGCTTGCAGGCGGGAACTGGAGTTTGTCCGGTCGCTGCTGTCGAGCGGGCGCAACGCCGGCGAGGTCGTCGCCGCCGCCAACGCCGCGGCGCGCGTCGCCAAGCGCGCATCCGACGAGTGCAAGCGCGGCCTGGACCGTGGGGTAAGACACCAGGGGGCCCAGGCAGCGCGGCGGGGGTATGGGCCGCCCTGCCGTGCTCCTCTTCCGCGGTGCGGTCCCGGGACCGCTGCCGCCGGCTCCAGCAACGCCAGGGGCGCCCTCGGCGCCCCTCGCCGCTCCACCCTGCCACCACGCCACCACCGGCCCCGTGGCTCCCCCCGCTGCTAAAGCCGCCTCCCCGCCCGGCCCCTCGCCCCTCGCCCCTCGCCCCTCGCCCCTCGCCCCTCGCCCCCGCCCCCGCACCCGCGGCAGGGCTCGGAGCTCACGCTCCGCGGCCTGCCCGTGTCCCCCGACTGGGACTGGCGCGCCTTCAAGCGCTTCCTGCAGTCGCGCGGCGTGTCGCAGCGCGGCATCAGGTTCACGGAGAAGGAACCCGACTTGGACGTGGGCTACGTGCGCTTTAGCAACGAGGCCGAGTGCAGGTGAGCCTTGGCCCCCAGGCGGCCGCACGGCGGAGCGGCAGCACTGCCGGGGGATGCGGCCCCCGCGACAACGCGGCCGCACGGCGGATGGGCGGATGAGCGCGCACCACAGCCGCCCCTATCTCCCGCAACAGCGCCTGTGAGGCGCGGGCGGCGCACGCTGCCGCAGCGCGAGCCGCGCGCTGCCGGGCACGCCCTCAGGGGCTTGCCGGGGGCGACGCCGTTGGCGCGCTGGGCGCACCGGCCTCGTCTGCTGCCCGCGAGGCCACCGCTGTTGTGGCCGTGTGGTGGCCGTGCTGCCGGGCTGCCTGAGCTGATGCGCTGCTGCGCCGGGTGGCATGTGGGTGCTGCGGCCGCAGGGCCGCGACGGACCTGCTGGCGACCGCCGAGCCGCCCGAGCCGGGCACCTCGCTGACGTTTGAGAAGGGCATGGCGCCCGAGTACGCAGCCAAGGTGGGGAGGCGGCCGAGGGGCGTGTGCGTCTGCGTGGACGTGTGAAGCGGCGTGTGTAGGGGCGGGGGCCAGGCGAGGTATCGCAACAAAGCTACTGTGGTCTAGGGGCGGGGGACAGGGAACGTGAAGGGGCGCAGGCTGTGGGGTGTTCAGCGTTGTAGGCAGCGGCGCCTCAACTTGGCAGTCGGGGCGGGCCGCCGCGGTGTGACCTGCCCGCCGTGCGCACCGATGCCAGCAGGCAGCGGCACCAACAGCTCCTCGCCCTGTTGCGCCTCCACTGACCCTGCCTCTCCCGCTCGCCGCCGGCCCGCCCCGCCGCCCATGGCCGCAGCGCGAGTCCCGCAAGCGCGCCCGCGACGACGCGGACGAGCCGCAGGCGGGGGCCAGCCGCGGCCCCAAGGTGCGCACGGCAAGCGCCCCGTCAGTCTGCCCTGCCCCCGCCCGAGCGCTCCCGCCACGGCCCACGTGTCCGGACGTTGCGTGCGTGCGTCCGCGCCGCCGGCCCCTGGACCGACTGCGCTGCCGGGTCCCCGCCCCTGCCCCTGCCCCTGCCTTTGGCCCCCGCTGGCCTGCAGGCGCCGCGTGTGCCCAACGTGTGCGAGGCGGTGTGCCCCTGGTGGAAGGTGCCGTACGGGCAGCAGCTCACGGACAAGCACGGCCGCATCGTGGCGGCGCTGGGCGGCATCACGGAGGAGGTGCGGCAGGAGGAGGGGGCGCTGCTGCTGGGGCGAGGGCACGGTCTGCAAGTGCCTGGTCTGGGCCAGCGGGGCTTGGGGGTCCGAGCAGCAGCCGATGCAGGCCGGCGCGGTTGCCCGCGGGAGACGCTGCCCCGCGATGGACGCCTTAGGCCAAGGCTGCGGACACCACCCCAAGCACCCCGCTCCCACCCCAACACGCCCGCACGCAGGTGGACCGCCGCACGTACGGCGACACCAAGCCGGATTGGGTCAAGGCCGCGCGCGAGGCGGCGGTCGCGGCCGTGAAGGCCGACCCGGCCGGGGGCCGCCGCCCGGCGCTGGCGTGCCCGCTGATGGGCATCATGCGCGCGCCACAGGTGCGGCGGCCCCCCGGGGGCTGGGGCTGGGGGTTTGGGGCGCCTGCAGAGGCCAGCAAGGGGCGGGGGGCTGACGGCTGGGGGATACGGGGCCAGGGGAGCAGGGCGGAGATCCAAGGCGCGCGCCGCAGATTCGGCAGCGGCTGGTGGCCCCCAGCTGCTGCTGCTGTCAGGCAGAGAACACTGGCCGCCTGCGGAGTTGGTGCAGGTGTGCTCGTCCTCTTGCCCATGCGCTGCTCCTGCCTGCCTGCCTCCTGCCTGCCTGCCTGCCGCCCAATCCGCAGCTGGAGCGCTACCGCAACAAGAACGAGTTCACCATCGGCCTGGACGAGCACGAGCAGCCGGGAGTGGGCTTCCTGCGCGGCGCCTTCATTGTGCGTCCCAGGGGGACCTGGGGGGCCTAGCAGGAGGGCCGAGCAGGAGGGCCAGCGGGTGATGGGCCGCAGTCACAGGCCAGCACGGTCGCCGCGGATGGCCTGCGCGGCGCGTTCCTGACCCCTGCAGGGCAGGCGAGAGCTTTGCGGCTGCGCCAGCACGGCCGCGGCCCCGGCGCCAAGCTGCCAGCAGCGCCCACCCCTTGCGTGCGTAGACCCCCACGACGCGCCTGTCTGATGCCCGCCTCCGCGCCCCCCCTCCTGCTCCCGCTCCCGGCGCAGGACGGCATCACGTGCGTGGGCTCGCCCGAGCCCACCCGCCATACCAGCGCGGCCGCCATCCGCATGGCGCTCGCCGCCGCGGCGCACATCAAGCAGCACTCGCGCTTCCCCGTGTACGACAAGCGCAAGCAGGAGGGCTACTGGCGGCTGCTGCTGGGTGAGGCAGCGTGCCGCCGCCTCCCTCCCTCCCGCGCCCTGCCACCTCCGCTCCCCCACGATCGACACTGCCAGCTCGTCCCGAACCCCCGACTGCTGGCAGCCTGTGCCGCTGCGTCACCGCCCCCGCCCCGACCCGCTGCTCGCCCCTTCCCTACTACCGCCCGCAGTCCGCGAGGGCAGCCGCAGCAGCTTCCTGCCGGTGCCGCTGGCCGCCTCGGCGCTGGCCGCCGACCCCGCCGCCGCCGCCAGCCAGGCGGTCATGCCGGCGCCCAGCTTCGCCTCCCTGGAGCCCTTCACCTTCCTCGTCACCTTCGACGCGCCCGCCAAGCCGGCGGAGGCCAAGGCGGAGGGCGCCGAGGCCGAGGCCAAGGCGGAGGAGGACGCGAGTGCCAAGGTGGAGGCGCCGGGCGGCATGCCGGTGGCCGAGGTGACGGAGGTGGAGCCGGAGGCGCCGGTGCCGGATGAGGTGCTGGTCATGCTGCAGGTGGGGGCGGCGTGGGGAAGGGCGCAGAGGGGGCTAGGGTTGTTGGGTTGTGGCGGCGGTGCGGGCGGCAGGCCAGGCCGTGTGCGCTGGGTCTGGCGCTTCGCAAGCCGTGGCGCCGGTTCTTGGGAGCGGGGCCGCCGATAGCTGCGGTGCGGGCGGCTGCGCAGGCCCGGGTACTTGGGATGAGGCTGTCCCGGCCAGGTGGAGGTCGGGCTGGCGCCTGATGCGACTCCCCCCGGGGCGCCAGGTGAACCCCAACTACACGCGCGCCATGGCGGAGCCGGCCGTGGAGGCGGCAGAGCTGCGCGCCATGGCGGCGGCGCTGCACGCGGCGGCGGCGGCTGCGGGGCAGCCGCTGAGCACGGTGCGCGTGCAGTACCACAGCGGCGTCAGCAACGCGGCGCCCTTTGACGCGCGGGTCATCGAGGTGCGCCCCACTGGGTTGCTGTGTGTGGGGAGGCAGGTTGTGGGGGAGGCAGGGGCCGGAGGCTTGAGGGTACTGCATTGCCTGCGGCTGCAATGCTCGACCGCCGGGGTCTCGACTGGTGTCATCGGCGCAGTGGGAGAGGGCCCCGCGCGCCGTGTAGGTTAGATGTGTTAGCGCACGCACCGCGGGCGGCGGTATCGGCTGCAGCGCACCCATGCCGATGGACTCCCGGCCCGGCCACACGCTTCTGCTGTCGCAGGTGCCGGCGGCCGCCGCGGCGGCGGGCGCCGAGGACGCGGCGGCCACGGCCGCTGCGGACGCCGCGCTGGCGATCTGCTCGGGCCCCGGCTTCATCCACGACTCGCTGTGCGAGCTGCGCTTCCGCATCTCGCCCACCGCCTTCTTCCAGGTACGCCCTGCCGACCCCAGCCCCCTGCTGCGTCGCGTTGCTGCGCCGGCGCCGGCTTCTCTTCCACCACGCGCGGGCAGCGAGCTCCGCACACGGTCCTCGATGCCGACTGCGCTTCGCCGCCCCATGCTCCGCAAGCACGCAAGGCACACAATGCAACAACACTGCCTCCTGCCAACGGTCTCCCAAATTACATCCTCCCCGCCAGGTCAATTCGCCCGCCACCTGCGTACTGTACAAGATCGTGGGCGACTGGGCCGCGGGCGCCGCGCCCGGGGCCGCCAGCGGCTCCGGCTCATCCACGCTGCTGCTGGACATCTGCTGCGGCACCGGCACCATCGGGCTCACTGTGGCCTCCAAGGCGAGAGGGAGCGGGCCCCGACTGCGCACGCGGGAGATGGGGTGTGCGGGTGGCGAGGTGGGCTGGAGGCCGGCCTGGGATGGCGGCCGGCCTGGGGCGTGGAGGACCAAGGCCCTCGCCGACGTGCGGCCCCGCTGTAACTTTGTGCTCCCCGTCGCGTCGTGTGCCCTCCGCAGGTGGCCAAGGTGGTCGGCGTCGACTCGGTGGGTGGGGTGGGGTGTGGGGTTTCGTGACACACGCGTTGAACTTGGCTTGAGGTCAAAGGCTCGCGTGGCGCGGCCGCGTACCGCGTGGCCCAGCCGGGCCTGCACACGGCCTGCTAGTGTGTGACCGGCCCGCCAGCCCCGCGCACTCACGCCGTGCGGTCACGCTTGCTGTGCGTGCTTGTCCTGCTGGCGGCCTCGTCGTGGCGCCGCTGAGGTGCTGTTGTCGGCCATGGCCGCAGGTGCCGTCGGCCATTGACGACGCGCGCGTCAACGCGCAGCTCAACAGCATCACCAACGCGGGTGCGTCGCTGCGGGGCCATTCGTGGGTTGCGGCTGTGTGCAGCGGCGGCTGCCGGCGTGCGTACCGTGCTCGACCCGACCAGAGGCACGTGGTAGTGTGGCGCCATGGCGCGGCGCCCGCCCCGCCGGCATGCTTGCGCAAGCGGGCTGGGCCCGAGGCGCTGGCTTAACGCCAACACGCCCTGTGACGCCGCGCCCCTCAGAGTTCGTGGCGGGCAAGGCCGAGGACGCGCTGCCGGGCATCCTGTCCACGCACGCCGACGACGACGCGTACCAGCAGGCGAGCCGCGGGGCGCTGACGTGGGGTAGAGGACCGGCGCGGGGTCCGGAGGCCTGCCCTCTGCCAGCGCCCAGCTCTTGGCCGGGGCCACCACCGGCTGCTGCAGCACACCGCGCCTTGCGGGCGGCGCGCCCACGGCCATCTAAGGACGCGCCCAACGCCTGCTGCCGCCCGGCGCCCTGCCCCTGGACTCCTCGCCGCGTGCCTCCCTCCCTCGGCCCTGCACTCGCGCCTCACCGCCTCCTCTCCCCTCCCTCGTCCCCGTCCTCCCTCGGCCCTGCCCTGCCCTGCCGCAGGTGGTGGCCATCGCCGACCCGCCCCGCGCCGGGCTGCACAAAAGCGTGGTGCGGGCGCTGCTGGGCTGCGCCAAGATCCGGCGGCTGGTGTTTGTGAGCTGCAACCCGGACAACCTGGTGCAGAACGTGGTGCAGCTGTGCAGCCCGCCGGGTGAGGGCGCAGCGGCTGGGCGGGGTGGCGGCGCGGGCGGCAGGGCTGGGCGGGCGGTATCGTTATGGCAGGACAGCGCGGGCAGCAGGGCTGCGCGGGCGGCAGCGCAGGGAAGGGCGGGCGCCTACGGGGGCACACAGCATGGGCATGGCAGGGCGGTGGAACGCGCAGCGAGGACGGGCGTACAAACAGGGGGCGGGCCAGCCAGGTCCGACTGCGTGCCGTAACGCCTGGCGCTGCCCGTGCCGTGTGCCTTCTTCAGACAACCGCAGCGCCGGTGGCGGTGGCCGCGGCGGGCGCGGCGGCCGCGGCCGGCGCGGCGGCTACGGCGGCGGTGACAGCGGCTTCGGTGGCGACTGGGTTCCGTTCCGGCCCGTCAAGGCGCTGGCGGTGGACCTCTTCCCGCACACGGCGCACGTGGAGGCGGTGATGCTGCTGGAGCGGTGAAGGCGCTGACCGGGGTTTGCGGTTGGGTGGGAGGGCATCAGGGAGGCTCGGACGTGGACGCGGACGCAGCACAGCGACTGATGTACGGGGGTGAATGAAGCGTGCTGCGATAGGGGCGTTGGGTGCGCGGCTTGGGCGTGTACTAACTGTAGAATGGGGCCGCGGATGGGGGTGCGCAGGAGCCGAGGGCGAGCACGCTATCTTGGCTGCTTGAGGCTGTGGCCCGCTGGAGGGGCCGGATGGCTAGGTGGAAGCAGCTGTGGTGGAACGGTGCAGTGCGTTCAGCACAGCCTTGACGGCCTCAGCAGCCACCCTGCAAACAGCCGGGACAGGTACATTTACCGTCGATAGGTACGCCGGACGCCGAAATCAGTATTGGCCACACGGGCAAAATGCGAAAGGACTGACACAGCTAGACTTGCAGTCAGCAGCACTTGCGGTCAGCAGCACGGCCCTGGATGGCCATCAGCTGGGGGGGACCGTCAGGGGGGCCGTTTGGGCGTTGGCCGTGAGCAATGAAGGGGCGATCCGAGATGTGTCTGGCACAGTACGGGTGTTGAGAGATATGCCCAGGGAAGGTCGCGTCTGACGCGTGAGGCCGTACGTGCGTATGTGAGGCCGTACGTGGACGTCTTGGGACAACGAGGGGAAGACGCGGCGTTTGGGTTTGACACGCGTCATTGCACTGAACTGCTCAACACCGCATGGCTGTACATTGCTACGAATTTTTGAACACGTGGCAGCGTCGTGCCTTGCTCGCACTCGTGCACAATGTTGGCTGTGGTGCTCGCCGCAGTTGTTCTCTTGGCCGTCTTAGCGGGACTTGCAATTTTTACTGTACAAACTAGCAAGAAAAATGCAGTGGAGGAGGCCACAGCGCCTGCGCCACGGCAGGCAAGCGAATTGCTGCATCGTCCCAGGTGTGCGACCTCGCATGCTGACGGCCACCCTCTGCAGGCTCAAGCTGCTGCTCGGCAAGCGCCGCCTGCAGGCGGGCGACAAGCAGCTGCGGATCGGATGCGCGCTGGCATGCGCCAGCGCTTAGCGCAGCGGCAAGGAGCCGTTGACGCTGCAGCAGAGAGTGAGCCGGACGAGGACGTGAGCGGCAGCGGCTCGGAGGATGAGGTGCGTGCCGCGACCGCGCGGACAGCCGGGGTGCCGCCAACCCACCACCTCGCCTCTCTGCCCTCATCGCTTCCGCCTCCCGTCGGCTCCTCTTGCCTGCCTTCTCGAGGCCGTGACCCTTCTGTCGATTGCCGCCCCCACCGACGTGCCACACGCGCAGGACATGCCCCAGGACCGCCGAGCGGCCCGCCGCGCAGCCCGCCGCGAGGCCGCCGCAGCGCAGCGCGCTGCCGACGACGCCAAGGGCAACAAACGCAGCGCATACGAGGAGCGCCGCGCAAAGCGCGAGGCCGAGCGCGAGGCGCAGGAGGCAGCGCAGGTGCGCGCTCGGCGAGCCTGTGCCCACCGGCGGCCCCTGCGCGCTCTGCCAGCCGTTTTGTGCTCCCTGCCTCGCATAGCTGGACCCCGGCGGCCCGAACGTGGTCTCGGGCATCCTCCGTTCACGGCATGGATTTGAACCGCCGCCCCCAACATGACATGCACCGTACGGGATGTGCATTTGCGGCCCGGAGCGGCGTGTAGCCGCAGTGGCAGCATCTGCAGCCGCACCGCACGGGGGGTGACATACAAAAGTGCAAAGTCGTTGCCTTAAACTTCAGTATCGCGGCCTCTGGCGCCTTCTCCTGATGTGCCCCCGGTTGCCACCGCGGCTGCCGCGCAGGAGGAGGGGATGCGGCGAGCGGCTGAGGAGCGTGCACGGCGGGAGGAGGAGGAGGCGGCCAAGTGGATGAACCTTATTAGTGTCGAGGAGCAGGGCGAGGGTGAGGCACCGGCACGGCAGCGCCGGCACCGAAGCAGATGGTTTCACGATGCAACGACGAAGGCCGGGGGCGCGGCCGAAGTGCGTTGGGCGCATGGGTTGCTCTCAGCGGCTGGCGGAGTAAGTCTTTGCTCCCGGCCCAGCCCCAGCCCCAGCCCCAGCCCCAGCCCCAGCCCCAGCCCCAGCCCCAGCCCCAGCCCCAGCCCCTCCATGACTCCTGACAGCGTTGTCGGCCGCCATTTGAGCCTTCCCAGCCGCGCAGGGCCCAGTGCCGGGGCCTGCCGCCTCTATACCCAGGGCATGGCGCTCGCGACAGCACCGCGGCGCCTTACTAGGGGCGCGGAGCCACCACCGGTCCTCAACAGCCTGGCCGTGTTAAAATTAGGGCCTTCGAGTCCTCAACTCCCAACGCTCCAACTAAGCGAGCGTCCATGCCCACAACAAAGCCGCCGCGCCGCCTCCCAACGCTGCCTCCCCCTCCCGCCCTCCCCTCCCAACCCTCCCACAGAGGGCGACGGCTCTGGCGCCGCCGGCGAGGGGTTGCTGCAGTCCTTTGTGGACCACATAAAGCGCCTCAAGATCGTGCCGCTGGAGGGCCTGGCGCTGGAGTTTGGCATGCGCACCGCGGACGCCATCGAGCGCATCCGCAGCCTGGAGGCCATGGGCCGCCTCACGGGCGTCATGGACGAGCGCGGCAAGGTGGGAGCGGCTGCGCGGGCTGATGTTGGCGCGGGGTGGAGTGCGGCGGGCGCCAGGCGGGGCCGGCGGAGAGGCCGCGGACGGGGCGCGCCCCCTGGCGTGGTGTGGTTGATGCATGGGGCCGCGCGGGGGGCCGGCTCGCGCGGCCGTGGGCGGGGCTGCGCTGATCGGCAGAGGACTGCGATTGCGCGCGGAAGGGCAGGAGGGACCGAGCCGCGTCTGCCGTGCGTTGTGGGGCTACGGCCGGCGGGTACGTGCCTTCGGTAGTCAGCGCGTGGGGTGCTGCGCCACGCACTCTGGCCGAGGCGGGGCGGGCGCCAGGCTCACGCCCGTCGTGGGGCCCACGCCCACGGTCCTGCGCAATCTGCCGCACAGCACCGCCCCTCACCTCACTTGCGGTACGGCCCTGTGCGCAGTACATCTACATCAGCACCGAGGAGATGCAGGCGGTGGCGTCGTACATCCGCAGCCGCGGCCGCATCGCCATCGGCGAGCTGGCGGCGCGCTCCTCGACGCTCATCGACCTGGAGCCCAAGGCGGCCGAGGGCGGTGGCGCGGGGGCCGGTGGCGCTGCCGGACCCGCCATGGACCTGGATGACCTTCTGGCCGCCGCCTGAGGCGGCGGCATGAGGGCGCAAGGGCCAAGCCCCTGGGGCCTGCGCCTGGATGGCTGCGGCATGAGGGGCCTGGGGCCTGAGGGCATATGACTAATGATCGTTGCTTCCGCGCGGTTGCTGTGCTGGCACTGACCTGTACATAACACAGCAGCGGGGGCAGGGGCCCCGGGGACCAAGGACCATGGACCTGGAGGCCTGGCGGCTGTGGTGTGGGGGCCAAAGTATGGGCAATAGGCTTGCGGGTGGGAGACTGTACGCTTGTGAGGCATAAGCACGGTGCGCGGTGGGGGTGATGGGGTCGGAGGAAAGCACAGGACGGAGCGCGAAGGGCACGAACGGAGACAGTGGCAGCGGTCATGGGCTGCAGGCGGCAGGGCCATGGTGAGGGGGCCGGGCCGTGTCGCTGGCGCGTGTGTTGGTTCGCAAGATGGGTGCGGCGGCTCGCGGCGGCCAGCCGCTCGAGAGGCCACTGGAAGACCTGGATCTTGTCCATCGTGCAGCGCCCTGCGCCCGCGGACGCAGCAACGACTGCGGCATGGCCTGCGGCTGATCGGCCACCACACGTCACAGCCGCCCACTCTGGCGTCACTGCTGCATGGCAGTGTGCGGTCCGCCCTTGCCATCCTGCGTCAGCCCGAAACGGCGCCTCATAAGCCCCAGCGCCGCGTCCATGCCGAATGCGCGTCTCTCAGCGCCCAGCCAGGACGCGCCCAGCTCAGCGCCCTCTTGCGCCCAACCCCTGCAGTGCCCATGCAAGTACCAGAGGACGGCTCGTCAGAGCCGGCTGCAGCGGCCCCCCTCAGCCCGTGCTGGCCGCCACGTCTGCCCCTTCGCTGCCGGCCTAGGCGCCGCGCTAGCTGGCCGCCGAGCCCCCCTGGCCCGCACCGGCTCCATCCCCACTGGACACTTGGCACTACCCCCAGCTGGCATCCAACCGCTGAGCGAGGCTCGTGTCCCAAGTCGTCGTCCCTCCCGCGCCATCACGCTGGGCCCCATCCCGCGGCTGCAGCCCACAGGCGGCGGCGGCGGCGGCAGGTGCTCAGAAGCAGACGCTGCCCCCGTTCTGGGCCGAGGCTGCGGGCAGCGTGACCCCCTCCACCTTGTACTGCCCCCCGCCACGCTTGAGCAGCTGGCCTGTGGCTCGGGCAGGGCGGTGGGAGCAGGGGCGTAGCGTCAGTGCGGATGGAGTTGAGGCCATGGGTGGGGTAGGGAGAACCCAGGCATCACGGCACGCAGCCTAGCGCACCCGACAGGATCACTCGTCCTACCAGTCACCGCCTTTTAAACATACCCCGTGGCACTGGGACTCACACCTCGGCGCTCCTGCGCACCGTCGCCCGCACGCTCCGACCCCTATGCAGCACCGCCCGGCCGCCCTCCAACCCTGCCCCTCTCCGCTATCAGCTGCCTCTGCTGGCCGCGACCATTCAACTCCCACTGCCAGCCCTCTCACTGCCGCGTTTCTCCCCTAGCACCGGCACACACTGGCCCTTGCTCCCACCCGCCGGGGCACACAAACAACCGCGAGTGCGCGAAGGAAAGCACATGCCGCCGTCTCCCGGCCGCTCACCCGCCTCGTTGAGCTGGTCTAGGAAGGCTCCCACGTCCCGCACCGCCAGCGCCAGCTCGTTGGCCAGGCTGGTCAGCTCGGCGGCGGAGAACACCGCCCGCCCCTCGCGCTCCGCCTGCCGCCGCAGGGCCGCCAGGAAGCGAGCGCTCTCGCCCGCCTTGCTGCCGGGCCGGCCGCCGGTCTGCGCAGCGTCAAAGCGTTGGGGGTTCGGGGAGGGGCCGTAGTGCGCCACGGGAGCGATAGACATTACAATGGCGATGGGAGGGCAGGACAAAGTGCAAAGCGGAAACCCCAGCCATCAGCCACGGCCAGCATGAAGGCATGCTGCGTGTTGTCGGGGCTGCAGACCCCAGCAACCCCGGCACAGTCGGGGCCGCACCTGGCGGTAGTCCGTACAGCCCAGCGCCAGGTCGCCGCCAAACCTGTCGTACGGGAGTACGGGGCCACAGCAGCCGCGGTTCGGCACTGGCGCCGCTTTGCCCCGATGCCCCATATGCATGCATGCATACGGCACTGGCCGTACACTCATTCAGCCGTACCTGTCGTACAGAGCCTCCCGTACTAGCTCCACCACGTCCTCCGCGTCGCTGCGCTCCACCACCTGCGTCGGCGGTGGGCCCAGTCCTGGCCGCTTGGCGCCAGGCCTCGTGCACCAGGCAACATATGCATAGGGTTGCTACTATGTTGAGCTGCAGGAGAGTGGCAACCCCACACATGTTGGCCCCTCAACAGAAGCACCGAGCTCCTAGCCGTCAGACCCCTGGCCCTGGTCACCCGGCGCACCTCCCGCAGCTCGGCTCGCGCCCTGGCCTCCGCCAGCCGCACCAGGCTCTCCAGCTGACGGGCCTGGGGGAGGGGAGGAAGGCACGATGAAGGACGTGAAAGGCAGGCGGAGAGAAGACGACGGCGAGTGAAAGCGGGGCGCAGCAACAACGTGGGAAGATGACACGTGGGCATCCATGGGTGCAGCCGGGGATGGACACTGGCCATGCGCCAGGATGCCGCTCCCGCAGAGTCCCTTAACCCCCATCTCTCCGGGCTCGGCGGCTCCCTACCGTGACGGGGTTCTTGGATCCAGGCGCCGCCTGGGAGCGCATCTGCAGGTAGAAACTCTGCGAGGAGGGGAGGGAGCAGCGAGGGGGTGCAAGCAGGGGCCGGGGCGGCGAGGGCCACCGGCGGAAGATGAATACATCAACCTCTGACCGCTGCGGACCCGGCCCCACGCACAAGCCGCTGCGGACCCGGCCCATCGCTTAGCCACGCTTCCCCCTGCGCCCGCGCCCCCTCATCTCCATCACGCCCCTTCCCGCTCACCCTCCCCCGCGCCCACCCTCCTCCGCCCCCTTCCCCCTTCCCCCTACCCAAACACACGCACGCACACTCGCAATACATTCGCAGCACACCGTTGGCCGCCCGTTCCTTGGTCCTCGGCCCTTGGGGCCCTGCCCTTCCTTGGCCCTGCCATCCTCCTCGGCCATCTCCCCCCATCGGCCCTTCCCCCGCCTCCCCACACGCCTCCCCACACGCGCCTGCAGCACGCCCTTGGCCTCCTCCGACAGCCGCGGGTGGCAGTACGTCCGCGCGTACGCCACGTACTTTTTCAGCAGCGGCACCGGCAGCTGCGCGTTGTCGTCTGCGCTGGCCAGGCGCAGCCGCTGCGACAGAGGCGGCCGGGACCCGGCCCCCGTCCCGGTACCAGCCTGCGTGGCGCCGCTGTAGCCGTAGCCGTAGCTGCCGGTGGCGCCGGGGGTGCCTGCCTGGCTGCCGGTGGGCTGCTGGCTGAAGCCGGGCGCGCTCGAGGCGGAGGGCGCGGGCAGGGCGCGGGGCGCGGTGCCGTACTCGATCAGCCGCTGGCGCGCGGCGTGGGCGCGGTCGGCCATGCCTGGGGAGGCGCGGGGAGGGGAGGGAGGGTGGGACGGGCAGGGGGGAGGTGGGGAGGGGAGGGGCTTGCAGCGCCGAGATTGCATAGCCGTCCGTGCCACGTGCCACGTGCCTGGCCCCCTGCCAACCAGCAGTACACGTACCCTCCTTCCCCCACCCCAACCATCTCCCCAGCACCCTTGCCCAACCCCCCACCCGAGTGCAGCGCCATGACGTGCTCGCTCAGCGCCGTGTCGCGCGCCTCGTCGGGCCGGTCCAGCAGCACAAAGATGGCGTCGAAGCGGCTCAGCAGCGCGGGCGACAGGCCCTTGAGGTTGTCGGCCAGGCTCTTGGCGCGGCTGGGGCGGGGTGTGGGGCGGGGCGCGGGAGGGGCAGCAGCCGAGCGGGCATGGGCGCGCTGCGGCCGGCGGCGCCGGACGGCTTGCCCGTTTTGCGCGTTGCGTTTTGCCGCGCGGCAACCCGGTGGCCGGCAGGGCGGGCAGCGCCAGACGGCATGCCCGCTCCCCCGCTGGGCGGCGACGCAGCGATTCGGTGGCCGCACAGCCGCGTGACCCTGGGCCGCCGGCTCCATGCCGTCACTGCCGCCCGGGGGGGGCCGCTAACCTGTAGTGCCCGCCCACGGGGTTGGCGGCCGCCAGGATGGAGGCCCTGGCGGGCAGGTTGGCCACCAGGCCCGCCTTGGCGATGGACACCTGGGGCAGGGAGGGGAAGGGCAAGGGCGGGGCAGGGTGGGGGGCGGGAGGGGCGGGTTCGGCGTCGGGGATGGAGGTGCAGGGAGCGCAGGAGGAGGGCGAGCGCTCGTCTGCCGGTAGTCGGGGCGGGGTGGCGCTATGAGCGGCGCTGCCGCACGAGCAGGGAGTGCGACACGGGCCGGCCCCTTGCGCAACGCCATGTCATGCGCCCGACCCACATCTCCCCTGCTGCCGCACCTCCTGCTGCTCCATGACCTCCAGCAGAGCCTGTTGGCGCAGCGCAGGTTGGAGGGCAAGGGGTCCGTTGACGGTGCTGCCGGGCCTGCCCCCGTGCCACACCCAGCCACCCGCTCCCCCACTCTCCATATCGAGGTTGCTGCGCATGCCTCCACCCCTCCCCGCCCCATACACCCACGCCCCCCTAACCCCTCACCTCCTCCCCCACCCACCTGGTGCTCGCCCGCCATTTTGTCGAACTCGTCCACGCAGCACACGCCGCAGTCCGCCAGCACCACCGCGCCCGCCTCCAGCACCGGCTCGCCCGTCACGGCGTCGCGCTGCACGCTCACGGTCAGGCCGGCGCTGGTCGAGGTGTTGCCGCACACGTAGATGCCGCGGGGGGCGGCAGCGGCGGCGGCCTGGCAGGGCGGCGGTGGTTGGGGGGAGGTGCGCAGAGCGGGCGACGGCGGCGGAGGGCGGGTGAAGGCGCAAGGCAACCAGGGCGGCCGTGGCCTGTGAGCGTGCGAGTCTGAATCTGGACTTGACTTGCCCAACGTTGGTTACTCCTCGGTCCCGCTGGCCCGCGGGCCCAGGCCCTGGGCACCGATGGGTTTGCCCACGGCCGGCCCCTTCGCAAACGCGTGCCTTGCTGGTGGCAACGTGAGGCGCCAGCGCGCCGCCCCCACCCACTCAGCCGCCCCTCGCGCGCCGCCCCCACCTGCAGCAGCTGGCTCTTGCCCAGGCCCGGGTCCCCCACGATGAGCACGTGGATGTCGCCGCGCACCGGCACACGAGAGCCGCACTGGCTGCCGGTGCCGCCGCCGCCGATGGCGCCGCCGCCGCCGGCCGCCACCGAACCTGCGAGTTGCGGGCAGGCAGACACGGGCGGGAGGGAGGATATCGGACGCTCCGTTGTGAGCCGCCGCCAGCGCCCCTCCAGCGACCAGCAAGCGTCGAGCCGCTCCCGCCCCATCTGCCCTCCTCCCTCAGGCAAGGTTCCACTTGCGCTTTCCTCTAACCTCCCAGCTCCTCCAAGCAAGCCGGCCCTAGCGTGCCGCGCCTCGGCCCTCCCGCCGCACCTGCGCCGCCTCGCCCCCCCGCGGCCGCGCCCCCCGCGTGCTTGCGCACTCCCCCCAGCAGCGCCAGCACCAGCCCCGCCTTGACCAGCTCGTGGCCGTAGATGGTGGGGCACAGGCCGTGCACCAGCTGCCGCAGCTGGTCGCCGCCGTAGGACTGGGGAGCGGGGGCGGGGGCGGGGGCGAGGGGCGGGGCGGGAGTGCATGGGGAGCGCAGGCAGCGGGGTGGAGAGGTGTGACAAGGGGCACGCTCTGCTGCCATGCACCCGCTGCACCTGCCACGGCCCGCTCCCGCGCCCCCCACTTCGCCCATGCTGCTGCTCCTCGCGCAGCGCCCTGCCTGCTTCCCTTCCCCGGGGGGCCAGCTGCTCTGACCCTGCAGCCGGTTACCTGACCCCTGGGCCGAGCGTCTCGATGCTGGGACCACTGCAAGACCTTCCAGCGTCCCGCCCCCTCCATCCCCTCCCCGAGCCCACCTCACAGAACTTGACCACGAACGCCAGGTCCTTGGCGATGAAGGTCGGCAGCGAGGCGGGGCCCGGCAGCAGCGAGCCGGGGGCGGGCGCCGCCTCGCCCAGGCAGAGGCCCTGCGGTGGCGGCACACGGCGGAGGCGCACGAGCGCAGCTGTGCACAGCGGCGACGGCAGAGGCACCGTCCGCGGGGCGCAGCTGGCGGCCCGACCTCGGCGGCTCAGAGCGGTGCGCAGCCGCAGCGCCGGCCAGCATTGCGCGCCCGCCACAACCCGCCCCGCCCGGCCCGGCCCGGCCCCACCTGGGACCCCGAGCCCTGCAGCTGCTGCCGAGGCCCGCTCAGCGACACGGCCTCCAGGTACAGCAGGAACAGGGAGCCGCCGCCGCCGCGGCCTCCGCCTCCGCCACTGCCGCCGCCGCCGCCGGGGCCGAAGGGCGGGCCGCCCCCGCGTGCGTCACCGGTCGCTGCAAACTTGCCTGCACGCGAATGGGGACGGCCCGAGCGGATGGTTTCTCCGCTGCCCCCTGCATCATCCTCGCGGCACCGGCAAAGGCAGCCCACGCCTCCTCGTCCGTTTCTCTCCAGGACCAGCTGCCTGCCGCCCGGCGCCACGCCGCCCGACCCATGCCGCCAGCCCGCGCCCCGCCACCCGGCCCTGCCCGCGCAGACCCATCACACCGGCCATCCACCCCGCCCCCCGCCACTCACTGAGGTCGTCCCCCGTGGCCATGACCTTGACCAGGCCCACCACCGTGACCACGTCGCCCACCACCGCCCCCGCCACCAGCTCCCCCGCCAGCTCCACCTCCACGCTGCGAGGCACCTGCCCCTCGGCGGCCTTGTCGGCACCCAGCAGCTCCTGCGCCGTGCAGGCGGCGCGCGGGGACCGGCGTCTTTTACGTACGGGTAGCGTAGTGAGAGGGCGGGCTTGAACCGGGTCGGCAGCAGCGGTGGCCAGGCGGTGAGGGGCGCTAGACGGGCACACGGCACACATGAAGGCGCCTGCAGCCCCGCCCATCCGCTTTGTGGTGCCTCCAAGGCCTCGTGCCCCCTCCAGCGTCTTGCCCGTTCTCCGGCCTCGCCTGCAGCCGTATCTTCTGCCAGTCCACGCAACGGGCCGAGGCGCGGTGCGGAGCGAAGGTGCGGCTGCGGCAGCCTTCGCCTGGGGGCGGCAGGAGGCGCAGCGGGAAGCGGCCATGGGCGGCCACACGGGGCATCCCGCCTGAGGGCCAGCCTGGGTGGGCGGCCCGGCTGGAAGGGCCCGCCCCGCCCGACCCACATGAGGGTATGCTTGCCCCCGTGCACATGCCAGGAGGACATGCGCCCGACCCACATCATTCCGCGCGGGCCCGACGCTCCCGGCGCGCCGGCTTCCGCCCTTGCCCAGCCACGGATGCGTTGCCCGGCCCACATCTGTCCGCCTTGCCGCATGCTGCCAGCGCAGCGTCCTCTGCTGCCGCGCCTAGCATAACCCTTCCCCAGCAACGCCCGCGCTCTCCGCGCGCCGCTCCGGGCCTGTCGCAGAACCCGTGTGCCGTACCACCGTCCCCACCCGAGCACTTGGTGGGCGTGGCGTAGACGCCGTCCACGAAGGACACTCCGGTGCGGGCTCCGCACTTGGCGCACACAAAGTCCATGTGGGTCACCAGCGGCCGCACGGGGGTCATGCGGACCACGGTGCCACGAACCGTGGCGAGCTTGCCTGTGCAGGTGGGAGAGACGGGGAAGGCGGCGGAGGCGGGGGGCATGGAGAGTGTCCTGACCCCAGGCATTGCTCCCCAGCCTGCGTCGAGTGTAGAAGCTGGTGGCGCAGGTCACCTATGCAGCTGGACTTGAGTTGGCGGATGTGGATCTGGGAGCAGGGGTGGTTGACGAGCCGCACGGCGATGCGCCCCGCCGGGGGCGGCCCCTCGGAGCCGGTGATGCCGGAGCCAGCGCTGGCGCCGCCGAATAGGCGGCCCTTGCGGTGAGAGAAAGCAGCCTGGACAATTTGCCGATTGCGGGAAGGCTGTTGGTGTTTTGGGACACTGGGCAGCGACCAAGCCTCTGCGCACACACCTCGTGGGCGGCGACTCCGATGCACCCCAGCGCCTCAACCGGTGCGCCCTCCATCGCCGCGGGCAGGTCCACGAGGCCCGACTGGTCATTCAGCGCCGTGAAGTCAACCTCCAGAGCGTAGCTTCCTGTGCCCACGGGCCGCAGCGCCTCGACGAACTTGCATCCTGTCTCTGACGTGAAGAAGCTCCGCAGATCGGCTATGAGCGGCACACGTCGATCGTTAGGTGTGTACTCTTGGGGTGGAAAGTAATCTGCCCAGGCCGCGGGCGGGGCGCCCACGCCCGCGGCCATCGTATTTAGGCGACCGCTTTCGCGGGCTGTCACGCGGGCCTGTATCGCCCTCGATCGCAGTTGCTATGTATTGGCGTCCTTAGGCGTGTGGTGGCAGGTTTCAGGTCTCGTCTAGAGCAGGCAGAAAGTTTTGGGGAGCAGCCAGCAGCGTGGATCGAGTTGCGCATGGCCATGACGGAGAGCGGGCAACACGGTCCCAAGACGCACACAGATCAAACAACATTTGCCTGCCATTATGGCACACCCCGTCACGCCGGCAGACCTCGACCTTGAGGTCCCGGTGACGAGGTCTGATGTCGCAACACTTAGCGCCGAGGATTGGAGTAGCCTGCCCACCGACCTCATCTGTCGTGTGGCTAGCCTATTGAGTCGTCGGGACGTACCGACTCTGGCGCTGGTCTGCAGTGCTTTCTCGCGAGCGTTAAGGAGCGGCTGGACCTCGCTGCGCATACACAGCCTCGATGTGCCAGCTATGGGGCTGCCGTGGGTCGCGGTGCGGACTGTGGACGCGAGCCTGCGGCGGTCTGACTATGGCATCGGCTACTGGTCGCCCATCTCGCATACGGCCACTATCGCCGTCACGTTCCCCGCCCTAACGGACTTGGATATCTCCAATCAAGCTCTGGGCCCCGGAGGCTTGCGATTTCTGCAGCCGCTGGCGCCCATGCTGCTGCGGCTGGACGCGTCGGGCTGCTCGCTGCTGAGCAGCCCCGATGTGGCCGCTCTGGGCTCCCTAACCAGCCTCACGAGCTTGGCGCTGAACGGCGTCCGCACTCGGCGGCCCGCGACCAGCGCACGGCGCCTCTTGCAGCCTGCCCCCCACGCACTGGCGGCGGAGCTCGCGGCCGTGCTGCCCCGCCTGGCCAGGCTGCGCCGGCTGGAGCTGAGCCTCGCACCCGACTCGCCGCCTCAGCCGGGCGCGCTGGAGCTCGGTGGCAACGGCTTTGGCGCGGGCGAGCTGGCGGGCGTACTGCCGCCGCTGGACGCGGGCGGGCTGCCCATCCTGCGCGTCGCCACCTGCCTCTCCTCCCTCACCTCTCTCCAGTAAGCACCCAGAGGCGTCCCGCACGCAAGCCCCCCATCCATTCCACGCCCGCAACCACATCCAACGAGCGCTTCACTGCGTCCGCAGGTGCCTGCACTTGCGCCATCAGCCGCTCACCGCCGCTGACGTGGGCGCCCTGGCGGCGCTGACCGGCCTGACCGAGCTGGCCCTGGCTTGGAACCCTCGCGGCCAGCCTGCCCCCAGCCTCCACGCAGCCACCTGGGCCGCCCTCATGACGGGCATGCAGGTGGGGCCGCTCGAGCCCCTGCAGCAGCGGCCGCTGCGGCGCCGCAGCGTGCTGTATGCTTGGGGGTTGATGCGCGGCGCGGTGGCGGCGGATGGTGCTAGCGCCCGCTCCTCCTACCTTGTTGTGCCCGCAACCTTCCGCACCTCCAACACGCCGTCAACCCTCCGCCGCTGCTACCATCCCCTCCCCCACCGCAGTCCCGCCTGGAGGTGCTGGATGTGGAGTTTGGGGAGGGCTGGGAGGCGCGCGAGCGGCTGTCGCTGGGCCCTATGCGGCGGCTGGCGGCGCTGCGGCTGGCGCGCTGTGACAGCGCTGACCTGGTCTTGTCCATCATGCGCCTTGGGGGAGCAGGCAAGACCCCCAACACAGCACACGGACAGGCGGGCGGCAGCGCAGCGGCAGGAGGCGCCGAGGGTGCACCACTGCAGGCGGGATTGGCCGGCCGCCGGGGGGGGCCGCGCGCTGGGGGAGCCGCTGCAGCGCCGACGGCCGGGAGTGGCGGCGCGGGCCCGGGCGAGGGCTACGCTGCGCTGAAGCGCCTGGAGCTGCCGGATGCAGGCGAGCACGTGTCGCCGGCGCTGGTGGCGCAGGTGGGTGGTGCGGACTCAGGCAGGGGGCGGGGCGGCGTAGCAGTCCAAAGCGCACACGAGTCTGGGGACTGCGGCACGAGGGCGGCACAGCAGGCAGGGGCGCTCGCAGGCGCGCCGCGCCGGGGTTTGTGACGTGCTGCTGCGATGGGCGCCCTGCGCCCGCTGCTTGGCCCTCGCAGGTGTGCAGCCGGCTGCCGGGCTTGGAGCACCTGGATGTCAGCCGAGCCTTCAGGCGAGTGGCGGCGCGCGGCCGGCGTGGGCACCCGCGCGCCGTGCGGGGCCGCCACAGCTTGTGGTGGCAGGCAGCCCCGCAAGCAAGCCCTCCCGACAGCCGCGGCAGGCGCCTCACCACGCCCTGCACCGTCACCTTACCCACCCCGCAGGTCGCGCGCGCGCTTCCAGCTGGGCGGCGACCTGCTGGTCCGCGACCTGGCCGTGCTGTGCCCCCAGCTGAGCACCCTGCTACTGCGCGACGTGCCCATGCACGGCGTGGGGCTGCCCGACGGCCGCGACCTCGCGCTGCTGCCCTTCCTGCCGGGACCGCGAGACGGCTCCGGGGCGGGGCCGAGCGGCGGCGGCGGCCCGGGCGGCAGCGTGCCCGAGGCGGTGCAGCTGCCGTTCCCCCGTATGGGCGAGCTGGTGCTGGCGGGCGGCGCCGTGTTCATGAAGAGCCGCTTCCGGGCCATCGCCAACATGCGGGGGCTGCAGTGCCTCACCATCACGGGTGCGGGATCGGGGCTGTGGGTGCCGGGAGGGGCGGTGAGGAGGAGTCCGGAACGAGAGCTGAAGCAGCCGAGGCTCTGCCGCTTCTGCTGTGCTGCTGCCGGGCTCTCGCCGGGCCATGTGCCGCCAGGTAGCTGGGGTGCTGCCGCTGCTCTGGTGCCGTGCCCTGCCGGGCCCTCGCTCGCGGCCCAAACCCCGAAACCCGACGCACCCGCCTCTCTTGGGGCTTTCCTTCGCTTCTCCAGGCATGACGGACCGCGACTTCCTGGCCACCTGCAAGATGGGCTGCTACGATGCCCTGTCCTGCCTGGCCGGCCTCACCGCACTGCACGTGCTGGCTGCGCCGCAGCAGCAGCCCCACCACCCGCTAGCCGGCCTGCCGCAGCAGCCCCCACAGCAGCAGCAGCAGCCAGGCGGTGCCGCGGCGCCGCTGCCGCAGCAGGTCCTGCCCGGACTGCAGCAGCAGCAGCAGCCGGGCGGTGGCGCCCAGGCGGCTCTGCCTCTGCCACTGCCGGCCCACCTGCAGCAGCAGCTGCAGCACCTGCTGCAGCTGCAGCAGCTGGCGCCGGGCGGCGGCCAGGCGCCGGGCGGCCCGCCCGGCCTGCCGCCGGCGGCAGTGCAGGCGCTGCTGCAGCCGCTCGGTGGCGTTGCCGGAGGGCCGGGGCCCGCGGCAGGGGGCGCGGCGGCGCAGGCGGGGCCCGGTGGCGGCCTGGCGGCGATGCTGGCGGCGGGCGCGGGCTCCGCGTCCTCCCTGCGCCGCGAGCCGCACCTCAACTTCATAACGCAGCTGACGTCGCTGCGGGTGCGTTCGGACTCGGGTGACTATGTGGGCGGAGCCCGTGCCGCTGGCTCGCTGGCACCTGACAGGAGTAGCTTGCTGTGCAACATGGGGTCGTGGGCGATGGGGCTGCGGACGGGACATGCCTCTACCGCGCGAGGCGGCAGCACTATGGGGGCTGAGGATGCCGAAACGCGCTCTGCGCGCAGGGCCTGACGCCTGGGGCGACGGGGCCGACCCTCGCGTCTTGGGCTTCCGCCGCTGAGGGCTGACGCAAGCTCCTCCCCGCGCGCTGCCTCCCGCAGGAGCTGACGCTGGAGGCGCTCACCACCCGCGGGCTGGCCTTTTCCTACGTGGCGCAGCTGCGGCAGCTGCATAGCTGCTCGCTGGCCGGCTGCATCGACTTTTCGCATGAGGGCCTCGACCGGCTGCGGGTGGGGCCGCGCTGCCGCGATGTCCGGGGTTTCGGGTTTGGGCACGGAGTGTGGAGCCTAGCACCCTGCTGTCCTGGCGCAGTGAGGGCCTGCGTCCGCTGCTGGTTGCTCTGCCGGGGGGGAGCACCGGCGCTGGGGCGCTCATCCCGTCCTACGCCGCGATGCCGTGCGCCGATTGTCGCTCTGCCAACTGGACTGGTTGGCTCGCCGCCTGGTGTGAAGGGCGCCCGCCTATGGCCCCAGCCCGCCCGGCCCCCTATACCACGCCTCTTGTGGTCTGACCAGCCCTGTTCCAACTCGCCGCCGCTCCCTTCACCTCTGGCCCACAGCGCGCCAGCATGCCCCAGCTGCGTAGCCTCAAGCTGCTGGGCTGCACCTGGGAGGCCGTGCAGGCCAGGTGAGGGCCTGGGGGCGGGTGCCCTGCCGGCGTGCTCTGCATGGCCCCTTGCGGCAGAGGACGCCGCTGTCTCGCTGCATGCCGCTGACACCGCGCCGCTGCTGACCCGCTGACGTGCTTTGGCCCCGGCCCCGCGTACTGCCGCAGCGAGCTGCTGGTTTGCCTGGGCGGCGCGGCTCCAGGCTTAGAGGCGCTGGAGCTGGGGGCGTGCACGGTGGGCGAGGCTGGGGTGTGGGGGCTGGCGGGAGCCGGCAGTGGCCGCCTGAGATGAAGGGCTGGTGTCGGGTGGTGGTGGGCTGACGTGGATCACTCGTTCTGCAGCTGACAGCGCGTCCCTGCCGGGCCTGTGCTGCGCCGCGTCCGCCGGCCCTCCCTGCGCAGGACATCACGGCCGGCTGCCTGGCCGCCGTGCTGCCGGCGCTGCCCTGCCTGCGCTACGCCCGGCTGCACCAAGCACCCATCAGCTCCGAAACGGCGCAGCAGGTAAGCTCCGACTGCCGCCCGGCAGCTGGTGTTGCCATAACGACATGCCGTGGGGTGCGCAACGTCTAGGGTTGCTTATCTCCTTGATGGGTTGTGTGTTGAAATAATCTTGGCAAACGCCTTCGCATCTGGCCGGCGCCGCAGGCTCCCCTGGCTGCGGTCAGCAGCAGCCTGCGCTGCCTCATCTGCTTGTCGCCGCTGGCGCTGGCGCCGCCCGGTGCGGCGGGCGGCGGGCGGCCCTCGGGCTTCTGCCTGAGCCGGCGAGGAGACCGCTTCGAGATCGTACTGGGCGAGGCACAGGGGGCGGCGGGGCCGCCGGCAGGGTCAGGCGCAGCGGCGCCCGGCGGAGGCCCGGGGCCTGTGGCCGGGTAAAGCGCGTGGCGGTGCACGGTTGAAATGCTCGGTGCTAGGTGGGGTGCTGGCGCTGGGGCTGGCTGCATATGGATTAAAGGGCGGGGGACGGCCAGGCAGGTTCTTGGCGCAAACGGAGTGCTAGACCCAGGTGGGGACTGGCCAGCAGCGTGGCGTGGCGGGGGCGGGGGCATAGCGATGCCTGCCTGCTCGTTGAGGCGTGGGGTTTACCGTATGCGAGCCCCTGCCAGCGGCAGGCATGGATCACGTGTTGGGGTAGGTATGGTGGTACGGCATGTGAGAACATGGGGAAACGGACATGTGAGAATGTGGCGATGATAGGACGGACGTGGCCGCTGGCTGGGTTGCCCCTGGCGAGGGTTGATGGACGGCGTCGGCGTTGGCCGTCAGCGAGCCTAGGTTAGGGCTAGCGCCGCATGGCTATTTTCTTGAGCTCGTGGCGACGTGCTGCCCGCCCTGGCGCTGGAATGTGCTTGGCGTGGCGTGTGCGAGTAGCTAGCTAATCGCTGCAGGTCTTTTTGTCGTCAATGTCGCTCACGCTACTTCGTAGGCGGTTGGGCTGTAGCGCAAGCAATGCCGGAGCGCGTTGGCTGGTGGAGCGGTGCATGGGCGTGATGGTATGGTTGCTCTGCTGTAGTCATGCTGTCACATGCATACGCTGCGCTACATCGTCCGTGGCAAGCCACTTGTAGGCACACCTGACTTCCCGTGGTTGAAAACCAGACGAAGTCAAGAACCTGTACCTGTGGTTAGTTGTGAAAGCCGCTGCGCAGGCACAGCGGCCGCTGCAGGGTGCCCCTCGCACGCCCTCCAACAGCCGTGTCCGTCAGCTCCCCACATCCGTCCGGGTTGTGCAGCAACAGACCGAGAAACGTACGCTCCCAGCGCTGCAGCGCCACTACCTTCACTAGGCGAAAAGGCTCGTCGAATCGTGCTGTGCACGGCCATAAAGCAGCAGTGATGCTGCATGTCTGTGAGTGCGTCTGGCCCCCTCGGCTCGTACTTGCGTTATTTCAATACATGTCAATTTCCATAAGGTCACAGGGCGGCCGCAGCACGCACTCGCCCCCAGCCCCGGGTGGGGGGGCTCCCCTGCCCGCCCGCCCCTGCCGCGCTATACTGTTTGCTTGGCATCTTTTGGGTGTCTGTCGGGGGGCGGCCGGCAGCCCCTGAGCCCTGACAGAGGACGGATTGGAGCTGCGCCCTTTTTCCCATCCTGGAAAGGACATACTTGTCGTTTGAGTTCTTGTCGTGGACGCCACAAGGAGATAGTATATAACATTGCTAATTAGCTGGGGGAGCGAGGGAATGGAGTGCCACACTACTTATTGATGGTGTAGGAGCATGTAAGGGGGAGCGAGGGAATGGAGTGCCACACTACTTATTGATGGTGTAGGAACATGTAAAAATGCGTAAATCTGCATAAAGGTCTGGCGGATGTGTGTGCGCGTGCATGGCTGGGCGCATGGGCGCGGCGTCTGGCCGCCAACGTGCACGCCTTTCACGTGGATCGTAACACCAAGTGCCGTTGAATTAAACTGACAAAGCTGTTTACGATGATGCGGGCAGCAATGTTGGGTCGAGCGTGCGCGGGTGCAAGCATCTCGGCTTAGGGTTGGGGACCCCGCGGAAAGACTGTCTGGCGACAAGCGGTATCCATTACGAAGCACCTCTTTTGGCACTGCGGCTGCTTACGGCGCTTCGGCAGGGGGATTCGGCGAAAGTCGCGAGCGCCTTTCCGCTGAAGTAGCGCAGATAGGCTCCGGGCCCGGCGATTTGGATAATCGACCTTACAAGGGCGACATTGGAACGGTCGCTGCGCGCTCGCAAGCGCATTTGGGGGTGCTGTACGCATTTTGTCTAGGGAAGCAAGTGACCATGCATAGGGGAGGGGGGTGCGTGAATGCGTACGGCTGCCGCCGCTGAGAGAAGCTACCGATAGAGGAAGCTGCCCTATCCTTTGTCTCGCCAGGGTATTAAGTCCTGATCAAGCACTACTGGAGGCATGCTCATCCACAGAATAAGGTGGTTGCATACCAGGGGAGTCTCCCCTGTTGCATACCTCCCCTGATAAACGAAACCGCGTCGCGCATGTCAAGCCAGAATATTTCATATGTTACCAGATAGAGACGTAGCTCCCACAGAGTGAACAAAAAGATGCGTGCAATACTAGCTTTACTCGTCATCTTCGTGGTTCCAGCAGCGAGTAATGAGAAAGAGGAAATGCTCAAACAGCGCGTAAAGACTCGCGCTCCCGACTTCATGGGCGCTGGGGGGCCGCATCCCCCATCGCTCGAGCTGGCAGGTGTGTGGACGGAGTAGCGGGGAGCATAGAACTGCAGGAATAACCGGCCGTCATGCTTGTCGCCGGCTCACGTACGTTGCGCGTCGCGCCGCCGCAACCCTTCCGGAAAACCTCCTCATGCCTGCTCCTCCCTGCTCCCCCCCCCTCCTCCTCTCCCCTTCCCCCTCCTGCTGCCGTACTTCCCTAAAGCCGCCGCTGCGGAGCGGGCGCTCCACCTCGAAGACACGTGGACAGGAACCCCCCGGCGGCTCGTGATGGCCTGCATGGCGAGTGTCCGTTCGGCAGCGCGGCCTCCCGGCAGGGGAAGACAGCGCGAGGCGCAGGAGCCCTGGCGACGGGGCCTCATGTACAGCCACCACGCCTCCATGCCCGCCGCCCTCATCCCTGCCGCACAGAGCGCCGGCGTCAGCTTCACGGATATTATGCCGCTCTTCCTGCGCTCGCTCAAGGTGCTCGAGTTCACACTCCCCGACGGCAGCTCCAAGAGCAACCTGGTGCGGTGGGAAACGGCCGAGTGCATGCACCTTCGCCCACGCACGCTGCAACCAAGGGGGACCGAAACCCCCGGCTGCAGGTGCCGTAGCCGCCGCCGTGTCGCCACGTGACAGGGCGCAACCCAGACAGGACGCTGCAGTCTGCCTGCGGCCGCTTCTGCCACGCACTTCCATCCGGGCGTCGCCGCCCCTCCCCCTCCCATCCGCCCGCCGTCAACCAGGCCCGTGCTCTGCTGGTGCTCCCCATCGTGGGGTCGGGGTCCATGGAGGCCTGCCTGCGGCTGCAGCCAGAGTTCGGCCACGCCTGCGTCCCTCCGCCGCGTGGCGCAACTGTGGCGGTGGCACCGTCGCCGCCACCATCTGTCGCCACCAACGGCAGCTCCTCGAAAGGCGGCACGGAGTGAGCGGGGCAGCTGCAGCGGCGGTGCCCACACTGGGGTGTGGGCAGGGCGACACCTGCCAGCTCGGTCCTGTTGGGTGCCTGGGGCCGGGGGAGCGGCCGCGCCGCCATGCTGCAGCCGCTCGCGGCTCACCGCCTGCCGCACGCACCGTCGCAGGCACGTGCTCATGAACACTGAGGAGTTCAGGCTGCTTGGCCTGATCAAGGTCATCACACTGATCAACCTGGTCACGCTGGGCTACGGTACGTGTGGGCACGCGCAGGGCGTGGGCGTCAGGGCGCATGTGCTGCGCGGCTGCCCGGGCCCTGGTGCGTGCTGGCGCAGTGTGCAGCGGGCTCTTTTATTGTAGAACCAGCGTGGAAGTCAGTGAAAAGTACCTGAGACAACCGCCATTACTGGTAGCCCAGGGACTCCAACACTAGCGGGCTCCGTACGGCTTTGGCCGCGGTCGCGACGTTCTGCCTGCGCCGCCGGCCCCGCCCGGCCGTGCCCCTTCCCTCCGACACACACGCCCTCCTGGCGGCTTCATCATCTCCGCGTGCCCCTAACAACACGGCTCCCCGCCCCGCCTCGGCTCCAAGATACGCTCTTCACAGGCGGGTTGGCGGGTTGGCGGGTTGGCGGGTCAAGGGGCTCTTTGGTGCGAGGTGGTGAAAAGAGGAGTGCCAGGAGATACCCGGGTCTCGGGCTGGGAGGCACGGCCTGCGGCCTCCAGGGCACTCCAAGGGGCGCTGAGGTCCGCGCACCAGACCACCTGCAGCCTGGCGGCGACCTCCTCCCTCGCTGTGACCTTCGCTTCACAGACACGGACATCGTGTACTTCCAGAACCCCATCCCCATGTTCTACACCCGGCTGAGGGCGCACTTCTACTCCAGTCAGGTCGGTGCCGTCGGAGCGCACACGAAGACCGGTGCGAAGAGGCCCGCCGGGCCCCACAGACTTCGGACGAAAGCTCCATCCTAGCATCCTAGCATCCTAGCATCTTAGCATCCTAGCGCGACCCGGTCGTGCAGGGCTCGGTCACATAGCCAAGCCGCCGCCGCGCTGCCCGCGCTCTTCTCGCCGTGCCGCAGGAGCTGTGCCGGCGGCGAGAGGACCTGGAGAACCGGATGCCGCAGATGGTCGACAGCGCCAACGTGGGGGTGCTGTTTGCCAGGGCCATGCCGGGGGTGGCGCGCTGCTTGATGGGATGGTGCGTGCGCGGGGTGCTGGGGCCGGAGCGTGCCCTTGTTTGGGCGCTGCCCCGGTCTGGGGGCTTCTGGGCTTGCCATCGTGCTATGTCGTGCGCGTGCGGTGGGCATGCACAGGTGGGTGCATACGGCCCCCGCGCCGTGGTGCAGGGGCAAGGGCGTGGCTCGGCGCTCAGCAGCCCAGCGGCGGGCGTGAGGGTATGTCGGGCAGGCACCTGGTTTTGTTGGGAAGGAGAGGGCACCAGACGACGCAACCAGTCCGTGCGCACCCCAGGGCTCGGCCGGCTTAGCCGGCCGTGAGCTGGGTGGTTGCTTGGGCGGGCTCGCGCGGCACGCTGCTGCGGCCGATGCGCAGCGATGGGACCTCCGGCCACTCGAGCCGGCGTGTGCTCGCTCGCCGCACCTGCCCCGCCTCAGGTTGTTTCTGCTGTACAGTACGTCCCAGGATGCAAACCGCGTCATCTTCGATCAGGTGCGCGTGCGCCTGCGCGTGCGCCTGCGCGCCCATTGCAGATAGACGGCCCCCGATAAGCATTCTCACCCCGCAACGCCACGCGCGGCCAGGCGTCTGGGCTAGCCTGACGCCGGCGCTCCTGCTCCCCCGCATAGCCCTGCGTGGCGATATGGCTACGCATCTGGGCACGACTACATCCATGCCGCGTACGGCGTGGTGGTACTCTATTTTGGCCCTGTGCAGTTGAACACACCCGATCTCCAACGCCCGCGCCTCCGCAGGGCGACGTGTACCCGGCCTTCAGGACGTGCTCGGACGGCCCCAGCCCTGAGCATGCTGGCTGGGGCCTGCTGTCCGCCGAGGCCTTCACGGCGCTGTGCCACGGCGACTGCGGCTGCGACGCCGCCACGCTGCCCAACGCCTATGCCATGCTGCCCGGCCACCACTGGTCGGCAGCGCAAGGCTGCCCGCCAAGGCTCATGAGCAAATGGTGCGCGGGAGGCGCCGCGCGCAGCGGCGGCGATGGCGGCAGCGGATGGCCCAGTGGCTGGCCGCAGGGGAGAGCCCCTGGCTGGCCGCATCCCGTGCCCCCACGCTCGATCGAGCCGCATACAGCATCCGGGTCGAGCTGCGCACCGCGCGAGCAAGCGGGCCGGGGATCGAATTCCTCCGAGGCGGCGCTGGGTTTCGTTTCCCGCAGCCGTCGCCAAGCACGATCGACGCGTCGTCAGCCCAACGCGTACCGCGCGGGGCGTGCTTACTTGATTAGCGAACGAGCACACGGCCAACAATCGCCTGGTCCGACTGCACCCATGCGACCCGCCGGCCCGCGCGCTCTTGTGCCGCGCAGGGTGAGCTTCCACGTCGCCTGCTACGCCAGCCACAACAACGGCGGCAAGGAGCGGCACATGCGGCGCTTGATCAAGGAGTGGGAGGCGGCCTTTGGTCCGCTCGGTTCGCAGCCGGCGCGGGAGCCCATGCCCTGGTGGCCGGCCAACCAGACGGACGCAGCGACCGCAGCAGCGGCAGCAGCGGCAGCAGCGGCAGCAGCGGCAGCAGCGCGCGGGGTTGCAGCCGTGCCGCCAGCCGCTGCGCCCGGAGCTGCGGGTACGGCAGGCGCGGCACCTGCACCCGGCATTACCGGCAGCAGCGGCAACGGCAGCGGCAACGGGGCGGAGGTGGGCTTTAATGGCATGAACGACTGGTCGAAGAAGATGTGGAGAGGGTAAGGCGCGCGCGAGCCCCAGCCCCGTTGCTAGTCCCGCGACCGGTCGAGCCCCGCTGCGAGTCCATGCGGGCCCACGACTCGTCCTTCCCGGCTGCTGCGCGCCCGCCCTCGCGTTCCGGACAGCGACGGCCTGCCACACCTGAGCACCAAGGACGTGGCGCTGTCCACGACAGTGGGCACCGGCTACTGGCCAGTCCGCAGCACGCTGGCCAAGGTGGGCCAGCGGCGAGTGCGTTGACGGGCGGCCAAACACAGAGCTGCAGGCTCACGCGCCGGGCCGATCAGCGCGCTCTGCCTGCCGCACGGTCTCTGTGGTGGCCAGTGGTGGCCGGCCCCGAGGGCGAGGCGCGCCCTGCAACATCCCGGCTGCAGCCTCGCAACAGCAACATCCCGGCTGCTGCCAAACACCTGCTGCAGAACGAGGACGGGTCCCCCGCCAGCGCGCCGGTGGAGTGGCGGCCGTTGGCGGTGGCGGTGGCGCTGGACCCGCGCGCGATCAACGGCACGCTGCCGATGCTCGTGGAGGTTCGGCGTGTGGGGGCGGGTCGGCCGCAGGGCGCGCAGGGGCATGCAGGGTCAGGCGTGGCGCTCGGAGCCGTGGCACGGGTGCATGTGAGGTGCTATCGGGGAGGGTAGTCACCAGGACACTGGCACAGCGCGTGCAGTTGGCGGCGTAGCGGTCCCAGCCGGTTCCCTAACGCGGCGCTCTGCGTGCACATCAACGCATGCCGCTCCCCCTACAGAACATGCGGAGATTCCTGCTCCCCGGTCTCGGCATCTACTGTGGCGAGTTCTGGTGCGTCCGGAGGTATCGAGGGGCTGGGGCTTCTCTTCGGCCGGGAGTGACGCATGGCCGAGACAGGCATCGAGCCGCGACCGGCGCATAGTCGAGCGATCCGCCTTCCGTGTATAGAGGGCATGCATGACGTTGGGGCAGCGGAGCTGGCGCTGCTTCTTTGCGTGCCGCAACCCCGTGCCTCACACCGCGACCCACCCGAACGAACCTCGGCACCGATGCTTGCTCACACATACCTCGCCTCGTGCGCTGCCTCACTGCGAGCTGCACACATATGCCCAGCATAGTGCCAAGGCGGGCCACCCCGCCCAGACGCCATCGGGTTGCCTGCTCGCTAGCATCCGATTCCTCGCTCGCCGCCCTGCGTGCCCTCCTCCAGCCCGATTGTGAAAGTCAGCAACTTCTTGGTCCGGACGGCCGTTGACCGGCGGCTGCTGGCCGACGAACTGAAGCTCCTGGCGGGAAACTTGTGGTACAACAACTGGGGTGACGTGAGTGGGGTATGGGCTGGGGCGGGGGCAGCACGGACGCCCGGGGCATAACAGGGCGCACATCAGGAGGCGGGAATGTGCATGATGCAGGGCAGGGCGGGCTAACCTGCCGCCCCCACCCGTCCCGGCTCCCCCAAAAGGGCAACACGTTTGAGCTCCAGGTTGGGTTGGCGATGTGTCGTGCGCTGTGGTGGTGACCCAGGGACGTGCAAACCGGGGCTCAAGACGGGCTGGGCTAGCCACTGGCATGAGAGCCGTTACTATCCGCGCGCAGGGCGCCCCGAGCACGGGGCGAGCCGCGTTCGCCGCTGCGCTCATTAAGCGCCTGCTCGACTTGCTAACACTGGGCGCGGACGTGCTGTGGTGAGTTGCTTACGCCAGTGTCGGCTCTGGAGCGCCTGGCACAGCACGGTCACGGCGGCCTGCCTCCTCCCTGACGCCCCTGCTTGATCGCTGTCGCCGCGACCCGCTGCGGTGGTGCGGCTCCTTACGCCAACCGCTCCTTGCTCGCCGCCCCGCTGCCAGGTTCGAGCCGGACCGTGTGTGGCTGCGGCACCCGGCCAAGTGGATCTACGAGCACGTGGCCGCCACGGGGGCCGACATCCTGTTGCCGGGCGGATCCTGCCACGCCCCCGACACACTGGGCGCGCCACACTCGCACGCGACCCAAGACGGCGCACACCGCCACCACCACCGGCACCTGGTGAGAGCAGCATCCGTGCGTGTTGAGTTGAGTAGATGCCCTCCAGTTGGTGTGGCTAGGAGGCGCGGACACTTGTGCGTTGTGCGAGCAGAGTAAGATGGCATGGTGCAAGCCTCTAACAATGTGCTGCCCCAATTCATGTCGCTCCTCACATGCCTTACAGGACCTGCTGTTTGTGCGGGCCAATCCCGCCACCGCCCGCTGCCTCTACTCGTGGCTGTGGGCGCTGGGCCGGCCAAACGTTAGCGTGGACGACCGGGTGCTGGAGCTGGCGGGCAGTGTGTACGACGCCCTGTCAGCGTGCAGCTCGTACGTCATTGTACGGCACTTCCCGACAGCCGCCTTCCCGCCCACGTGCGCGGCGCGCTGCGGTTGCCGGGACGGAGGTTCGGTGGGGGAGCCGCTGGGGCCAGCGGCCTTGGCAGCCGCGACGGGCAGTGGGGCGCCAGCGCATGGCGCGGCAGGCGCAGGGGCTGAACAGGGCGCGGGCAGTACTCATGATGGGATGGCGGCTCAGTGTCCGGATGAGGTGGTGCGGCAGTGGGTATCGCTTAGCTTCCCGTGCGCTGCCAGCGGGCGGGCGGAGCTGATGCGGCAGTACATAGCGCGATACGAGTCGGTCATGGGGCGTGTCGGCAACGAGACGCACCTGCGCACCACGGAAGGGCCCTACGCCCGGACGATGTGGTGATGGCGCCGGCGGTGTGTGGCTCTGTTGGCCATGCGCACCCATGCGCAACGAGTGTCACAGGGCCGTCGGAAGCTGCTTTGGAGATGCTCAACACCCGGGGCGCGGTGATAGGCTCATCTAGTGTGCAATCCGCCGATGGGCCGGCGGCTGTGAGGCGGAAACAACTTGGACCAAAGTAGGCGTGGGGTGGCGCAGGGAGGCCCCAATCGGCGCCAAAGCAGAGCCCACAGACTTGCGGCTACGTGGCCGCCGGGGCACTGTTCTCCTGATCGCCAATGCCGTCCCCTGAATCAGCGTCTCGTGACTTTCAGATGTATGAAGGTATGCTGAGAGCCCGTGGCCTGGCGAGTGGGGTTGTAACTTCTGGCGGCCGGCAGGCCTAGATGAAGGATTGGGTGGGGATACGCCCTTGTAAGCTTGTATCCATTCCAGATAGGCCCGTTGTTGTAGAAAGCAGGGGACGAGGGGAGGGAACGAGGCCACCTTGTCTGCAGGCATGTGCGGGCCTGCGTGGTTGGGAAGCGATGTTCACATGGGATGGGCGTGAAAGATGGCAGATGCCACGTGTGTTTACAGTGTGTCCTTTGGAGACCAAAGGGAATGAGTGTGCTAGGGGCAGAGCGAGCAGCGTGAGAACTCGTTTCGCTGGCGACCACGCCGCAACCCGCCATGAGAGCGCCCCACCTCACCTTACCATCCAACCCGCCCAACCCGGCCACACATGCCACCCTGACGTACCCCACCCTGCCCTGCTTCCCCCTCCTGTCACCCGCCCCACGCCCCGCCCAACAAACCACGCCCATTCCTTAGATACCCCCCTCACACTACCAACCCCCATCTTATGCACAAGTCACCGGACTACGCTCTAGATACTTAGCTCTGGTCTAAGTTTTGGGGGATGATGAGGCACGCCCAGGTGCTGCTGGCCTTGTAGGGCGTGTTAGCCTGCAGCACCATGGTGACGTCCATGACGCCCAGGACGTGCCGATGACCGCCGACGGACTGCACCGTGCCGGTGTAGTCACGCATGGGCTAGCCCAGGCGCTTGACGATGTGGGGGGGGGCAACCAGATGTAGGGCAGGGGACATTGCGTCCCAGCCCACATGCCAGAAGAGCACCAGTGAGCCGTCAGCTGCCTTGTACGAGGAGCCCTCCTCCACTGTGCGGTTGCGGCAGTAGTGGAGCGGCACCTAGTCGAGGGCGCACCAGCACGCAAGCAGCTTCTGAAGCGCGTGCAGCGTGATGGTCGGTTTGTCAATTGCATACGCTGCGCCGCCGTGGATGAGGCTGATTGTGCTGATCGCCCATCGCGCCCAGGCTCTTGAACCGCGCCGGCCAGGGGACTCCCCTAGCACCGGCGCATGCCGTGGTCTTGGCACTCGCGTGCCGGATACCATGCTGTCTTCGCGAAATCCTGTTTCTAATGCCCTGCACTCATGCGCCCCCATGTGGTGCGTGTGCACTACCCACGCCTCGCTCATATGCTGTGCGCCCACACGGCGTGCCAGGTAGCCACACCACGGCGCGCGACCCAACCCAAGCCACCGATGATGATTGATATAAAGCCGCCGGACAAGCAAGGCCCATGCCGCGACTTGCTCCCGCCCCATTCCGTATCAGCAGCTCAATCCCCAACGGCCCCCGCAGTCACCGCGCCCAGTACGCACGCCAGTTTACCGCGCAGCCAATGAATAAGCCATCCGTCAAGCGCAAGCGCCGACTCCGCAGACTTCGAAGACTCCGCCGACTCCCCAGACCCTGCAACAGCGCACATGACATCGCTCGCACTGTTCTCGCTCCCTGCCGCAGCATCGGCGGCACCCACCCTCAAGGCACAGTTCACGTCAACCCTTGGTATGGTCTTCAGTACGCCGATGGGCCTGCGCACGCGCCACCTGCCTGTCCAAGCCCGACCTCCTCCTGCCCTCGCACCCCACCACGCGCAGCCAGCGTGCGGGGGGAGCTGCAGCCTGGCCCCACACACGCCTAGTCGTGGCTCGATTCGCCTGTTCCGTTGCCCGATCCGCATGTCCCTACATCACGCTGCAACGCCGCAATTTTCAGCCCAGTGGCTTCAACCCAGCGGCTTCAGCCCAGAGAGCGAGGGTCCAACCAAGCCACGAAACACATTGATGCCCATTCGCCCCCAGCCATACGCATGCACCCTGGTAGCTAGCGCCGAAGTCATGCGACCGTCGCATCCTTCACGCCACCACTGTACCGCCCCAGTGCCCCCAGGTGCCTGTCCACGTCTCGGCGCCTGCTCGGCGCTTGCAGCTGTCCGCCGCTGTCGGTTCTTCGCCTCCCCACTATCAACTACCATACTACACGCCGCCAGAAGCTCGATGCGAGTGCCCAGCGCAACCAAGCCGAGCTTCCTCTTGCACCAAGGTCTCCGTTGAAAAGCCGCGCTTCGTGACCCGTCTGCCCGCCTGCCCGCCCGCCTGCCTACGGACCTGCCCCCTGGCTAGCCCTCCTGCCCTTCCCCCTGCTGCGTGACCCATCAGTGCTGATTGCGCCGAAACCCCAGCATCCCAAGCCGAGTCACACACACTCCACCGACCGCGACCGCGACCGCGACCGCGACCGCAACCGCGACCGCGACCGCGACCGCGGCGTTCCCTATGCCTGCAGCCCTGTCACGGCGCCGCCGGCGCCGGCGCCGTGCCCGCATCCGCCACGGCCGCCGCGGGCCCCGACCGCGAGCGCCCCGAGCGCGACGCAATGGGCGGCAGAGCGCCCAGCCGCGGCGGCTCCGCCGCCGGCGCGGTGCCGCCGGGCGTCGCCGGCGGCGGAAGCGAGCCCAGCGCCACATTGCCGCCGCTCGTGCCGCCGCCGGGCCTCGGCCCGAGCCGTGAGGGCTGCCGCTGCGCTGGCAGCCGTTCCGCCGCCGCCGAGGACGACTTGCTCATTGACCTGTCCGACGCCGTGCGCTGCAGCGGCGGCAGTTGCGGCCGCCGGCCCTTGCCGATCGGCGGCAACGCGCCCGGCCGCGGCGCCGACGTCGCCCGCGACAGCGCCGCCGCCGGGTCCAGCCGCGTCGCCGCCGGCGGCGTGTGGAAGCTGCCGGCCGCCAGCTGCCTCCGCAGCTCCTCCAGCTTCACCCCATTCACAACCATGCTCCCCGACACGCCGCCCTTTCCAGGCACCGCATCCGGCGCGCCCCCAAACCCATCCTCGGCCCCGCCGGCCGGCGAAGCCTCGCGCTTGCCGCCCTCGCCGCCGCCGCCGGGCTGCGGCGAGGCCAGCGCGCTGCCCTCGGGCGAGGAGCCTGCTGCTGCTGCGCTGGCGTCCGCCAGCCTGCCGCCCATGCCAGCCAGGCCCTTGCGCAGTCGCGCCATCGACTCCTGGCGCAGGCTCTGCAGCTGAGCCACCTGTGGGTTGGGGTTGCGACACTGCTCAGCACACGGCATTACTAAATGTTGATGGATGTTGGTTTCATGCGCGGGTATGTGGACTGATGGTTGTCTCTTGATGGCAATCCTCGGCAAACCCCTACGTGTCGTCCAGGATTGGGGCTTGGCCAGCTTTGAGCGGTGCTCAGCGTACCATCCCAAGTAACCACGGGCTACACATACGGACTCATGCACCCTCAATGGCTGCCGTGTGAGCATCTGGTCAACCCCACCTGTCGGTCGAACTCGGGGTTGGCCAGCTCGGAGCGGTGGCGGTAGCGCAGCAGGAAGCCCTGGATGCAGGCGCGCACCGAGTCGGCGGCGTGGTAGTGCTGCGGGTTGGGGAGGGCCAGGCAGGAGGGGGCACGAGAGAGCATGGGTTTGCGGGGCCCTTGGCGCGAGCGCCTGCGCCAACTTACGGACGCGCACGAGCCAAGCCACGCTGCCCCGTGCGGCACCCTGCACCTTGCACCCGCTGCATCCGCCGCGCCTGCAGTCCCCGGCTGCATCATCACATACCCCTGCCGTTGCCGCAGCCCACGGCCCCCACAGCAACCCCAGCCGCCCAGCCGCGCCCCTGCCCCCCGCCAGCCGCCTCACCGCCGCCGTGTACTCTGTCAGTGGCTGCTCGCTGGGCACCCTGCGCGCCAGCCGGCGGTACAGCTCGTCCTCCGCCATGTCGGGCAGCTGCGCGCCGCACACTGCTCCCGCCAGCGCATGCAGCGACTCAATGAACGACACCTGCGGCCGCGGGGCGGGGGCAGGGAGAGGGACGAGGCGACGCTGGCGGGACGGGGCTCGGGTCTGGCGTTCTCGGCTCATCTGGCGCAGCGAAGCCTGCGGGCTTCGCAGCCCGGCGGCAGGGAGGCAAGGCGAAGGAAGCGGCAGTCGCCATCCCGCGTCCCGCTGCCCTCGCGCGGTTTGGGAGCGCACGGCAGCCAGTCACGAGTGTGTGTGCGATCATCGCTATCGGTGCTGCGCGCTGCCCGCCGCCCGCACCTTGTTCTCCTCGTACAGCGGCACGTCCATCTTGAACAGCCGCTGCTGCGCGTCCGCGCGCCAGTTAGGCTGCCCCGCCGTGCCCAGCGGCGGCAGAGTCTGCGCAATGACGGCAGGCAAAACCGAGGCGTGCAGTAGGCCGCTGGCGGTGCCGTCGTGCTCGGCCCAGGCGGCGATGAACGAGTCCAGCGAGGGCCGAGTCACGGGCAGCCCGGCGTTGTGGTCGGCCTGAGGCGGCACGGGGGCGGGCAGGGCCGGTGGTGGGATGGGCCATCGCCAAAGGGCTGCGAGGGCAACACGTCATGGGCCCTGGCCAGGAGAGGGGGGGAATGGAGGGTCCAGAGGTGGTACAGCCTACCGGCACCGCGCCTACACCGTCGACGCATCGATAGCACCACGGCATGCAAACCACATGGCAGCACTGCTGTGCCGCACCTGCGTCAGATTGTCCAGCAGCACGCCGATGACCAGCTGCAGCAGGATGAAGGAGCAGAGCACCACAAACACGGGGAAGTAGATGACGGCGGCGGCGGCCGCGATGGGGCACTGGTCGTCCAGCAGCGAGGAGGGCACGCCGTCCAGCAGCGGGTCGCCGGGACTGCGGGACGGGGCGGAGGAGTTGCAAGGGGCGGGGCGGGGCGGGGCGGCGAGACGGGGTTTGCAGGTGGAGGTGGCGGGCGTGGCAGGAACGGGGTGTGGTGTGTGCCGGCCGCAGTGCGCCACTCTGGCCCCTGGCCCCTGGCCCCTGGCCCCTGACCCCTGGCCCCATCAGTCCTGCCGCGGCTAGCCGCCCTGCCGCCCGCCTGCCGCCCGCGCTCACGTGAAGTACGTGTCGCCCGGCAGCACGGTGGAGTTGTCGGGCGAGGCCCACTCGGCGGTCAGCAGGAGGCAGTCGGTGGTGATTATGCACTCCTGGGGTAGGGACGGGAGGGGAGCGCGGTGCAGCGTGGGGAAAGCGCGCGCGCTGGCTCCAGCAGCAATAGGTCACTGCTCGACTGGGGTATGTGTTTAGAGTCAAGGAAAGTAACACAATGTATGCGGTAGGGGTAGGGGCAGGGGTGCGTTGGAACGAGCCGCGGAAGCGCTCGCAGAGCGCACTGTCCCCAACGCGGACGCCGGGACGCAGGCGCAGCGCATGCGCGCGCAGCCCCAGCACAGGCCGGCGGCTGGCCCTACACGCCCAAGGGCCCTCCCGGCCCAGCCGCCTTGCATGTCTGGCGCTCACCTGCATGATGGCGTCCCAGCCCTCGCCCGTCATCATCCTGCGTGCCGGGGCGCGGCACGTGGCAGCGTCAGCCTTGGCAGCTCCACGGCCGGCTCCCCGGTCGCGGCTCGTGCGGCCCCCGACACCCGGCGGCCACGTGCGTGCCGGCGGCAGCCACTGCCGCAGCCACTGCTGCAGCTACTGCTGCAACCACTGCTGCAGCCACTGCTGCAGCCACTGCTGCAGCCACTGCTGCAGCCACTGCTGCAGCCACTGCTGCACCACTGCTTATACCCCACGGCCTGCCGCCGCCGCCATAGCTCCCAGCGCAGCCAGAGCTCCCAGCGCACCCCAACCTCCCTCGGCTGAACAGCTTCGAAGGCCGAGGGACTCAGCAACTGCTCCCCCTTCCACCCTGCCGCCAGCAGCTCCCGGCCCCACCTGAACAACAGCATGAGCGAGTTGACAAAGGTGTCGAAGTTGGCGTGGCGGTTGAGCTCGTCACGCTGCCGGATGCCCGCAAACAGGCTGACGCCGATGACCTGGTAGCACAGGGGACGCCACGGGTCCAGGGCGAGGGCAGGCTG
>BDDC01000151.1:0-12421 GCA_001662425.1 Chlamydomonas sphaeroides | reverse complement strand
ACCCACCCCCCCCCCCCCCCGCCCCCGCCGCACCGGGTTGTGCACCACCCTCGCCGCCCACGTCCTCGCGGCGCTGTCGGGCGCCAGCAGCCACAGGCTGCGGCCCTCCAGCTTGTCGCGCCACACCGGCTGCCCCGCCAGCAAGTTCTTGAGGCTCAGGCTGCGAATGCCCGACAGCAGGTCCGTGCCCGAGGGCGCCCGCGGCAGCCGCGCCACCGAGGGCGAGCGCAGCAGGTCCGCGGGCGACTCCATCAACATGCCCGACGCCTCGCGGCCCAGCGTCATGCGAGACGCGGTGCGCGGCAGCGGCGGCGCGCCGCCGTCGGTGAGCAGCGGGTGGTGGTGGTCGTTGGGCCCACTGCCGGGCCGCACCGGGCTGGGCGCTGCGGGCGGGGCGCCGGCGGAGAGGGGCGGGCTGGCGCCTCCCGTGTGCCGTGGCGAGAAGGCCGGGTTGTGGCCGCTGGGGGGCGGCGCGCCGTCGCCGGTCGCGCCGCGGCTGGCGACGCCGGCGGCGAATCTGACGCTGGCCCGCACGTTTGGTGAGGCCATGGCGGCGGCATCTCCAGGGCTGGGGCCGGGTGCGTCCGCCGACGGCGCATTGACGAGGGCTGCACCCCCCGGCTGGGCTGTGGGTGGCTGCGGAGACGGAGACGGCGGCGGCTGGGAGCCTGCCGGCCCGTCGGGCGCATCCTCCGTCGCCTCCGCCACCGGGCCTGCAGAGCCGGCACCAAGCCCCCCTCGCAACGCTGCCTGCGCCCGCGGCGACGCCGCCTCGGTGGCAGCCGACGCCCCGGCTGGCGACAGCTCCGCGCTGTCCGTGCCCGCTGGCCGCAGCGGCGGCAGCGCGCGGCCGCTCCTGCCCGCCGCGATGGGCGGCAGCGCGCCCATCCGTCCGCTGCCGGTCCGCTCCGGCCGGCCTATTGGCGGCAGCGCGCCGGGCCGCAGCGGCGGCAGCGCGCCAGCGCTGCCGCCGCCGCGTGTGATGGGCGGCAGCGCCGGGGAGGGCGACGGCGGGCCTGACGGCGGCTCCTGCGGTTAGGAATAATAAACTTCCTCCTGAAACAATTGTCAAGTCTGTCATGCAATCATATCAGAGTCCATGTAGAGTAAACATGAAGGCTTCCTAAGGAGGCCGGCAACCTTACCTGTGGCAGCCCCTCCATGGCACGCCGCTGCTGCTCCTGCGCCTGCGCCGCCTCGGCCGTGAGCTGCGCCGCCAGCTTGTCCTCATTCACGCCGCCGTCCTCCGTGACGCCGCACACATCGCTCTGGCTGGCACTGGCCTCCCGAGCCAGAGGGTTGTCGAATATATTCATCGAGGCCGCCTTGTCGTACAGTGCCGTGCGCGGCTCCGTACCGCCTTCCGTAGTGTGTGAAGACACGTGAGCCTTGCCATGCGAACCAGTGCCGCCGCCGCCAGCTGGCGCCTGGGGTTCCGAGTCGAGGGAGCCCGACTCCCGCATGCCCCCGGCGCCGCCAGGGCCGCTGCCGCCGCCGGGCCCTGCCGCGGCCGTGTTGGGGTCGGCGCCGGCGCCCGAGCCGGACCCCTTGGCTGCCTTGCAGTTTGCGTCGTCAGCTCTGAGCTCCTCTGTGAACGACAGGTTGTCCAGCAGGATGGCGCTGCAGCAGCAGGGCACGCCGTGGGGGAGGTGAGGCAGCGGGGTTGGATGAGGTGTGCTGGGGTGTGCAAGCGCTCGAGCCCGAGCTGGGTTGCGGCGCCCGTTGCCACTTACATGAAGAGGTTGAACACCTGGGGCGCGCAGCAGACGGCCGCAAGATGGGGGCAGGCGGGCAGCGTCAGACTCGCAACCCCAGCGCCACGCACCAAGCTGCACAGCTGCAGCGCAACCCAGCCCAGAACCTGGCAGCCCAGCCGGCCCGCGTGGCGCACCAGATAGTTGCCGATGACGATGACGCCCACAAAGTAGAGCGAGGCCCAGGGGCTGATGGTCCGCATCGCGTCAAACATGACGTCGTTCCTTTGGAGGATACAGCAGACCAGTTGGGTACGACCGGCTTGGGTACGCTTGCGGCGGGTCAGCGCAAGTGCACAGCCGAACGCCCAACTGCCCCAAGCCGTGTGCCCGGCAGACCCTTACCAGTTTTCGCCGGTGAGCACCTGAAACACCGTGTAGAGCCCCCAGAACACGTTGTCGAAGTTGGCCCGCGGCACCTCGCTCTTGCCCACCATGGCCAGGTACTCGCAGCCGCCCGCCTCCGCCACGGCCGGCGAGGCTGGGTCCACGTCCGCCGCCTGCTCGGCGTCCTGCGAGGCGCAGAAGCGCTCGCAGAAGGCGAGGTCGTTGTATGCGGAGCCGGGCGCGTCCACCCAGGAGCCCAGCTCGTCGGGGCCACAGGGGCGGTAGCAGTGGAAGTGATTGGGGCAGTCGCCCCACACGCGCAGCCCCAGCGGGCACACGGGGCTGGCGCCGTCCGCGTAGTCGCAGAACTCAAACCTGCGGGACAGCGAGGGCGGGGGCATTGGGGGAGCTGCAATCGTCGGCAAGCAGCGGTCCACGGCTCGAGGCTCCCAGACGCCAGGTGAGGTGCCGAGCCGTGTGCATGCAGAGACCGCCGCATGTCGGGACAGGTGCAGGTGGCACCGCAGTGACGGCGGCAGGGGGCACCCACTTGTAGCCGAACAGCTGCATGCCAATGAGCGCCGCGATGAAGAGGAACAGCAGCATGAGCAGCACCAGCATGCAGGAGGCCTGGCGGGTGGGGCGGCGTGGGGCGGGCGCGACAGGGGGCGACAGTCAGAGCAGTCCGCCAGGCACGGGAAGGCTGCACCGGGCTCTGCCCGCCGCGCGGGCCAGCATGGTGGGCTCCCAAGGTCGCCGCCAGCGCTTGCGCACAGCTGCGGCCAGTCTGTGTTGCGACAGCGGCAGCAACAGCAGCGGCAGGCACCGTGCTGCCTGCCAGGCCAGCACCCAGCCGGCCCCGGGCTCGATGCCACGTCCCGTGGGTCGCGCCATGACAAGAGTATGACGGCATGGGGAATCCCGAGCTCCGAGCCTGCCCTGCCCACCAAGCCCATGCCGGGCGCATGTGGCCCCCATGATGGCGCGTGGCTTGGCCACGACAAGCCCCACCGCAGCCGCAGCCGCAGCCGCAGCCCCACCAGGGGCCGCACCTGCACGCTCCTGAACATGCCGCGGATGATGACGTTGAGCTCCTTCCAAGAGCGAGCGAGCCGGAAGATGCGCAGCAGGCGGAACGCACGCAGCACGGACAGCGGGCCCAGGCCCGAGACGGAGGGGATGATGTCCATGATCAGCTCCACCATGGACACAGCCACGACCAGCGCATCGAAGCAGTTCATGCCGTCGGAAAAGTACCTGGGCGGCGGCAGAGTAGACGCGAAGGTGGGGTCGTTGGTAGCAGGCTGTGCGGCGGGCCCAGGCCACGAAGCTTCAAGCAGCCCCTAGGGAACCTAGCCTGCTCCTGCAGCCCCTGCGGCCCACAGCGCGCACCTCCTGAAGCCGTACGCCGTGAGCTTGATGATCAGCTCGACGAGAAAGTAGATGGTGAGAGCGTAGTTTATGTAGTTGGTGGCCTCCTCGACGCTGGCGGGCATGAGGTGCCAGTTCAGGCACATGACGATCGTGTTTGCGATGATGAGCGCCGCCGTGGTGTACTCGAGGCCCTTGCTGCCAGCCAGCCGCCAGAAGAAGCGCCGCGCGGACCCATAGGCCGCCGGCGGCTCGCCGCTGGGGTCATCGTCCTCCTGTTCGGAGGTGTCGGGGCATGGCACGAGGGCAGCACGGCCCGGCACGAGCGCGGTATGGCATGGCACGAGGGCGGTACGGCCTGGCATGAGGGCGGTACGACATGGCACAAGGGCGGTACGACATGGCATGCAGACCCTCGCTGGCTGCGCAGAGGACGCAGGGGCGCATGGGGCGCATAGGACGCAAGGGGCGCTAGGAGCCCGGCGCCGCGTACCTGCGCGCCGCTGCCGCTGCCGCTGCCCTTGCGGGCGCCGCTGCTGGTCAGCGCCTTGATGGTGGCCCGCTCCGCCTCGTCGGCGCGGTCCTCGTCTTCGGCGGCGCCGCTGTCGGTGGAAAAGTTCATGGACAGCACCGCCAGCGCCAGGTTAACCTGAGGGCGTCGGGGTTGGGGGCTTACATGCAGGATGTAACACTGGATTCTGCAGCTCAAACCGTGTGGCAGTTCCCGCAAGCAGCTGCAGGTCGCACGCCAACCAGCCGCATGCGTTCCATTGCCGGCGAGCTGGGCCGGCTTCGCACGTCGCATTGATTACGAGTTGACAACGCACCATGAAGAACGCCCCAAACACGACGAGCCCCAGGTAGAAGAGCCACACCCAGTACGACACGGCGTCCTGTGCGGAGGCGATACGGCAGTGTACGACAACATGTGAGCAGTACGTGAGGAGTGGGGGGGACATGGTGTACGGCGCACGGTGCAGGGCAGGGCATCACCTTGCCCGTCACAGCTGTGCGACAGCGGACGCGTGTGCGTCACGGCACATACGCGCCTGCCAAAACCTAAAACCCTTAACACCCTGCGCATCTTGTGCACTGCCCGCGTCCTCCGTGCCCGGACCCACCTGCACCCAGTACATGGCTCCCGTCCAGGACGACAGCGTGATGTGTTGGAAGATGGACAGCCAAGCCCAAAGGATGTTGTCGTACGAGACAAAGCCAAAGGCCGGGTTGCCGTACGCCGTGCAGTACATGTCGGACGGGCAGGACCGGCCGCCGTAGTTGGACCCCGTGGCCGCCACCGGGCCGTCGTCGGACCAGGTCCAGGTCGTTTCTGTGTGTCGTACGACACGGGTACGGCAGCGGCGGCGGTACAGTCGTGAGTCTGTGTGCGGCCCGCCAAGAATAGTCGCAGCCCTGAGCACGCGGAGCCTCATCGCCGAGCGCCCCCGCCAGATCCCGCCCGGGCGCGCTGGGCGCCAACCGTCTCAGCAGGACACGCATGCGACCGGCACTGGGGGGCCTCAGGCCAGCCCTCGTACCTTCGTCGACAGCGTCCATAAATTTTATTGATGAGACACACCCGACATATCGATAGTGTCAAGATAAGATATGAGGGCTGGGGCTCACCCGACGCGAGCGGGCCACTGCACATGTCCTCCGACTCCTCCTCCGGAACGATGTAGGCCACGCCCTCGAGTCCTACGCTGCCGTTGGCCAGTGTCACGTTGGCGGCGGCGCCGAAGTCGGGTGCGCCGCAGCTGCTCGGGAGCGGGGCGACAAGGCGGCATCAGCCTCCAAACAGCAGCCACGGATCGGTATCAAAGGCTTGCAGCAGCCGCAGCGCCTAGCCAGAGGGGTTCCTCTCTGAACGAGTGCGAGTGTGTGCTCACCGGTACTGCAGCACTCCGGCAAAGATCTGGATCGCGACGATACCAAACATGAAGAACTGGGAGGAGAGCATTGGGAGCGAGGGAGCGCGGAACGTTCGGGCCGTCGATATGCAGGCAGTGTGTTGCCATGGGCCGAAACGAGCTAGGCGCGCCAGCTCTTGCAGTCGGGTCAGGCGTCGTGCGGTATTTGGTTTGGTTAGTGCGGTAGTTGCTTGTGCAATGATTGGTGCGGTGGTCGGTTGGTACGGTAGGTCCCGGTGCAGATAGGCTCTGCGACGCTGATGCTCGGGCCGGCAGGCAGCGCTCCTCGCCGCACCCACCGTGAAGGCGCACAGCGCAAACACGTCCAGCAGCATCGGCAGCGAGCCCAGCATGGTTGTCACGAGGATCTGGCAGGGTACGGTACATGGTGCATGCGTCACGGGTGAGGCGACGACACATGCGTCAGGTGGGCGCCGTGCACGCTGCGATAGCTCCATGCTGCTGCGCTCCGTGGCCAGTGCCTAACGCTGCGATCGGTGGCGAGTGTGGACTGCCAGACGGCCGCCCATCGACCAACCCAAGCCGCTTCTGTGCGACAGCTAGCAGGAGACGCAGGCTGATCACGGCAACAACATGATGGCGCCGCGCTGTGCACGCTGCTCGGTCGTCCTGTTCCCCGCTGCGAAGGGGGCGCGAGTCCCGCATCGCCACATCGGCCGACCGGCGGTGCGGTGCGGTGCAGTGTGCACCTTCATCCCCTTGATGCGGTTTACGGTCCGCAGCGGCCGCAGCGCTCGGATGGTCCTGCGGCAGCGGTCGGGCGGGCGGGCGGGTCACCTGAGCCCCGCAGTGCGCACAACGCAGCCCACTGTGAGCCCTCGCCGGTCGCCTCGCTGAAGTGGCCCCGGCGGCGGCGTACTGTAGGGGCTGAAGCGCAGCGGTCGGAACGTCGGGCCGTGCCGGGCACGGAGCCCCTGTCCGTGCAATCAAGGGCGAGCAGGGCTGCAGGGTGGCGCTCACCGGATGCCGGTGAGGTTGCTGGGCACCATCATGTTGACGAAAGCCTGGTGGCGCGCAGCGGGGGAGCGGGCATTGACATGACGCGCAACCGCTGCAGCCCCGTTGCTGCCCCGTTGCGGCAGCCACCCCTGGGGCAGCAGCCATGCCCGTTGGGGCAGCCCCCCGCGCCGCCACTTGCCATGATGACCACAACGAAGTCAAGTACGTTCCAGCCTGCGCGCAGCGAGGTAAGGTAGCAGCAAGCCACCAGGCCATCGGCGCACGCCGGAACGACCGGCAACACACAACACAGCGCCAGGGTCTAGGCCGGGGGTTTGCGCCCCGGCTGCAGGCCCAACAGCAACAAGCGCCGGGCGCACCATCCCGCAGGTAGGTGCCAAGGCCGCGGACAAAGGCGGGGCCCTGCCCTCTACGCGACAGGCTTGACGGCGGCCGAGGGCCGCAGCACCCGTGGCCCGACGCCGGCGCGCCTCACCGTCTCGCAGGTAGGTCCCCGGGGCGAGGACAAAGCCCATGGCGATGATCTTGACGACCATCTCAAATGTAAAGATCGCAATATACACCTGCGCAAGACAACGTCAACAGGGCCGATGAGGGGGCGTGGGCAGTGTGCAGATGGCGGGGCGGTGGCGGCCCCGAGCGAGCAGCTCGCAAGCCCCCGCGCGTCGCCAGCAGCACGCATGTACAATGACCCACATTGTCTATGATTGCGAGGGCCTTGCCCAGCGCCGTGTCGTCGAAATCCTGCATGTGGCGCAGCAGTAGCGAGCAGCAGCATCCTCATCCGCTGCAGCTCGGAGTCCTTGAACATGGCATGGCAAGGGTGAGCAACAGAAGCGCTGGGCTGGGGCGGTGCCCAAGAGCGGGCGGCCCCCCTGCCCATCCGCGGTCGGGTGCTGGCTTGCAGCGAGGAAGCCGCAGCGGCCGCAGCGCGAGGGGCGCCACGCCTGGGCATATGTCGTCAAAGGTCCCAAAGGCGCCGCGGCGGCTCCAGCCCCTGCAGCTGCCGGTACGCCCCAGCCCCTGCTGGCGGTGCTGCTGCTGACCCCGAGCTGCTGCGGCAGCGGCCGAACCGTGTCGCGCCCAGCTGCGCCCGCTCGGCCGTGGGGCCGACAACCCAGCTGCGTCCGTTGCGGGGCCAACGACAGCTGCGTCAATGGCGGACCGCACCGTGCGGTTGGAGCTCATGGCCAGCGTGATGCAGTTTGCGAGGATGACTGCGAGGATGGCGTTGACAAAGTGCTTGTTGTGCGCCAGCAGGACGCAGGCGCGCCGCAGTCGCGAGTGCTTGCTGAACACGAAGCACGAGCGCTCCGGGTAGGCGGACGAGAGGCCCTGGGGCCAGGGGGGCGGAGGGAGGAGGGCGACGCACTTTGAGCGGGCTCGGCAGCCTGTTGCCAGCTGGGGGCCCAGGACCCGCGTCCGTGTTCGAGCCGGTGGGTGCCAGGGTTTGCTCGGCGTATTGCGGGAGTCTGTGGGCCATGCACCGTATGGGCAGCACTGTGCCGGCCTTGAGCAGGAGGTGCTTTTACAGATGTCCCATTGGCGTGGCAGATGCAGCGGGTGTTGGCGCAAGGCCCGGCGATGCCCCAGGCAGGCAGCGGCCCCCGCCCTTACAGGCGCTCCCCAACGGCAGCTCCAGTACCGATGCGAGCCCAGCGCCCGCTGCCATGAACGCTTGAGCATTGTGCGGGTGGCATGGACTAGCCTGCGACGACGTTTATCGCCAAGTGGCACGGACGAGTGCCACCGTGCCACATGGGCGACGAAGTGAAGCGTGCTCCAGCCCCCACAGTCGTCCATGAAAGGTTATTTGTAACCGTGGACATCGCCAAAAGTCCTGGGCCGGTGAAACCTTGCTGCGCACCTCAAAGGCATCGACGCTGCGACTCCCCGCCGCAGGCGCCTCAGGCACCACACGGCCAACATGCAGTTCGCTCATGGACCTCAACGACAGCGTGCTTGCTTCGCGGCGGACGTCAGGTGGGCCCATCGGCTCGCTCGTAATTGCTCAGAGCTCCATTTTGGTGCGTCTAACTAGTCAGCGTCATAGCGGCTCAATCGCTGGAGCTTGCGGGGTTGTCCCTTTGGGCGGTCGACAATCCCCGTGTAATACGTCTCGTTTTGGGCGTACGTTTGATTATACAGTGATCGTTGTAAATGAATTGCACAGTTTGCGGTCTGACGAGGTCGTTGAGGGTTTGATGGAGGTTAGGCGGTGCCGGTGTGCGGGCCTGTACGGTGTCATGTCACTCATATCATCGCCCCCTCTTGCCCGCTAACGTCATTAGAGAGCGGGCACCACAGCGCCGCAAACAGCACCCCACACACCACGGCAATCCCAGCAGCCCCGGTATCACTCCCCATGGCGTTCAGGGGATAGGGCCCCTGCGAGCCGCCTCCAATCATTCGGCGCCAACAGGCGCCGGCTCACGGTGCGCGCCCTAGCAAGCTGCTGTACAAGAGCGCGGGGCTCTCATCGCCCGCCCAAACCAGGCTACGTACGTGGTGACATGGCTTGATAGGCGGCATGCAACACAGCGCTTCCAGTTCGAGTGCTACCAACGTGGTCACAACTTGATCCGTCTGTTGTCGCGTGAAAACCTAATCTGCTCGCAGCGCGAGGGCTCGGGCCTCAGCAACATGAAGACGGCAGGGCAGCTGGCTTGACGACGCTGGCCGACCACGCCGTTGGGGTCCTGAACACACTTGAAGCGCACTCGAGAAGGGGGCGACGGGGTAGGGCGTGCCTGTTTTGCGTGCCCCCCAGACAACTTACCAACACAGTTTTAAACAGAATAACTTCAGCAATAGAATGCATCGCGCGCGGACTTCCCAGGCCAATTTTTTGCCAGACAGTCAGACATACCGAGTTTCCTCCCAGACATGCCGACGGCGTAGGCCTTTAGCGTAACAAGATGGTGAGCGCTTGAGCGGCGTACTTATACAAGAACTGCGCTAACATTCCTGTCTGTTGACGGGCACCGCCGCGGCAACAATACCGTCTACGCCTTACGCTAATTCTATCTTTTGCAGATGTCGCTGTCTATTCACACGTACAGCGTTGGCAATTCTGGGCGACAGCGGTACTGCCGCCAACTGTTTCCACATATTCTTACTTGATCGATCGCATATGTGCTACCTTGGTGCCCGAGTCGACCGGCTCATGTCCGTGAAAATATAACACTGGCTTCCAATCCCGGCCCGTACGGGTGTGGAGTAAGCGGATTTGTCTTGCCATGATGCCTGGTGCGGAGGTCAGCCCATGCGCGTTGCGTGGCTGATCCGTGGGCGCGTCCCCTTCGGGGAGCGGCGTGCGTGGGGCTGGGGCGTGTCGCTGCCTAGGGCTTGCCGCTGGTGTTTGTTCGCTGAGGGGCCAAGGGAGCTGTGCTTCCGCTGCGGCCCCTTGCTCATCTGTAACTTCTCTTTCCCTGAACGTCAAAACGTGTCCCAGCTGCGCATGCGTGCATGGCTCGCCCCCAAAAGGAGCCACTCAGACCAGACGCATATCGTCGGCCATTATGCAATCATAGATGAGACTATTTCAGGGGTTTCGGGCACACGCGCACACCGGCCTCCGTGCCTTCACCCCACGGGCTGGACATAGCCGCCCGAACTGCCTCCACGGCAGCCCGGCAGGACCGCATATGTTAACGCACGCCGCCGCTGCTGCCGCTCTAGCTGTGTCGCGGCCGCTTGCGGCGACCGCTACCACCACCTCTGCCACCTCCGCCTCCGCCGCCTCCGCCGCCCGGCCCATTGCCGCCGACAGGTCGGAAGCTGGCCGGGCGCACAGCCCCGAGCAGCTGGAGGCACAGGAGCAGGTCCGTAGACACCTCTGCGCAAACTTCAGGTTGGGGTAACTTCAGGTAACGAACTGGGAGCGAGGTCATGGTGCGTGCACTGGCACATGTATGGCCGTACCACCGTATCAAACCCCAAACAATGAATGTAGGTATGTAGCGCGCGACGGCAGCCGGCTGCGGGTGCGCGCCTCTCATCGGTGCTGTGGGGCCTGGGCAACGCGCCGAGCGAGGCCATTACCGCACGGCTTATACACCCAACATGGGGAGCGCGCCGGGGCGCTGCGGACCTCACGACCCCACGGCACAGGGCTGCAGCGCGGCGGACATGTATGTGTCACCCCCGCTCACCTGCCTTGCAAGGCCCGATCGTCTTGTGTGCTCACAGCTCGAGGTCACAGCGTGCAGGCAAGGCAGCTGCACTCGGGGCAAGCAGTGCACATGTGCCACAGCCCTCACCTCAGTACACTCTTCGTCGACGCCCTACCTGCCATCATTCCTTTCACCGCATCCGTTCCGTCCTGCGCCCCACCCGCCCGCACAGCCCCGGCCCAGCGCCCGCCCCGGCCTGCGGCGCACGCCAGCCCCCGCCGCACGCTCGCACCGCCGCCGCCTGTCCCTGCCCCTGCCCCTGCTCCACCCGCTGCCTACCACTCGCCTCCCCTTCCTCCCCCAAGCCCTCCACCCCATCCCAGCCCCCCTCGCCGCGCAGGCTCTCCGCCTCCTGCTCCGCCCTGCCTACACTCGCCAGCTCGCGGGCCAGCGCCAGCCGGGCGCCGCGCAGGTCGGCCAGCAGGCGGCGCGCCCCCGACTCAACATGCGCCGCGTCGCCTGCCCAGCCCGCCAGCTCCTCGTGCGAGCCCTGCAGCGAGGCCAGGCTCTCGCTGAGGCCCGCGCTCACCAGGCGATCGCTGACGACCAGCAGCGCCTGCGCGCGGGGAGGACGGACGGCGGGCAGGGGCGGGGCAGGGCGCAGCGGGCTCGGAACGATGGCAGAGGGCGTGGCTGCCGCTGCGCCACCAGCAGGGGGCCGTCAGCGCCTGGCGCCTGGCGAGCCCGGGCCCCGCCCGGCCGTGCGGCGCGGCAGCGGGTCGGCCTCACGCCCCGTGCTGGCCACGGCCGGCGGCCATCTGGAGGGCGTCCAGACCGGCAGGTTCAGGCCGTGAGGTCTGCAGGGAGGCGGCGCGCAGGTCCCATCCGCACCTGCAGCAGCGCGTGCCGCAGCCGGGCCCGATCCAGCCGCCGGCGCAGCGCGGCCGCGGTCGCCTGCAGCGCGGCCGCGACCTCGCCGCCGTCCTCCTGCACCTCAGGAAGGGTTTTAGGCTGCGCATGCAGTTCGTTGCTGTGGCAGCAGCCACGCACCGCGGCATCCCGCCCTGGCAGCAGGCTCTTGAGCCATGTGCCACAGCCCAGCCCAGCACCGGCGGCGCCGCCGGTGTTGGGGTGGGCATGTCGTCAACAGCTGCAGCAGCGGCTCCCGGTGGCGGGCTCGTGATGCAAATCCGCACTCGAGCCCAGCACCAGCGGCGGAGCCGCCGCACCTGTGCGCTGTCGGGCAGCGCCCGCGGCTGGGCCTGTGCCGCGAGCGCCGCCAGCTCCTGGCAGATGGGCCTGTGCCCCTCGGAGCCGTCCGGGCCGTCGTCTGCGGTGCCGTCCTCCACGGCACACTGCGTCGCGGGCGATGGGCATCGCCAGCTGTCAGCGGCCGTCAGCGCCCCTGCATGCACGAGCTACCTCGCCATGAGCCGCCCCGCAAGGACAGCGAGCAGCCGCTGCAACCGGTCGCCCGCGTGCACTCTCGCGCTTGAGTTAACCCCAGCTCGGCCATGAACACGACAGCTCACCTGCATCCCGCAGGCACCGGGGAAACCTCACGGACCCGCAGCGCCCCCGTCCATGCAGCCTCATCTTGAGCTGCCTGGCAGCCGCCGCCGCGTCCGACAGCGCCTCGCGCTGGCGGCCCAGCGAGCCCCGCAGACGGGCGGCCGTGGCGCAGGCCGAGGCGCTGCGGGCCAGGCTGTACCGCACCGAGGTGTACCTGGAGCGGTACGGAAGGTACGGAAGGCACGGACGTACGGCAGGAGGTGAGCTCGGTTCCGTACAGCAGCGGCAGTGGGGCGGGGCAGTGGGTGGGGCAAGGCCGCATCGCTACGGTGTGTCTGCGGCGGGTGACCGGCAACGCTGGGCGCGCATAAGGAAATAGAAAGAGAAATAGAAATAAGTACCCTGGGGCGGGGCCGCCTAGGGTGAGTTAAGGGGGCGGGGCGTCCAGGGT
>BDDC01000150.1:34853-94674 GCA_001662425.1 Chlamydomonas sphaeroides | reverse complement strand
CGCCACCCCCACCCCCACCCCCACCCCCACCCCCACCCCCACCCTCATCCCTATCTCAGGACATGTACGCCTTTGGCGTCATGCTATGGGAGCTGCTGGCAGGTGCGCGGCTCGGGATAATGATAGGCTGTGACGTGAAGGATGTGTGCCAGTGTGCGCCAATACTGTGCCTCTCTCCCGCCCTCCGTCCTTCCCTCCCTTCCGCCCGCCAGGCACGCCGCCGTGGCCGGCCATGGGAATGGTGCAGATAGCGCTCGAGGTGACGATGCGTGCAAGGCGGCCGCCCATCCCCTCGGCCTGCGGCCCCGGCACATCAGCCAGCCGCTGGCCTCGCAAGCTGGTGCAGCTCATCCGTGAGTGCCACGGTCAAATGTTCATCGCATGTGTGCTTGTAGATGCGTGTACGGCAGGTATTGTACTGTGTAGCCAGCGCTGGGACAGATGCCGCCCAAGCTGTCTGCGACAGACACGGCCAGGCTCTCATCGCCGCTGGCTCATCCGGCCCTTTCCGGCTTTGCGGCCTGGGTCGGGCCGCGGGGCGCTGGAGCCTTCAACCTACACCGCCCATGCTGGCATCGTTACCCCCGTTGCATGGCCCCCTCCCGCTTGCCTCATCCATCTGTTCGTGCGCAGATGACTGTTGGGACATCGACCCGGTGCGGCGGCCCGCAGCGGCGGAGGTGGTGAAGCGGCTGCTGCTGTACCAGGCAGGGTGGTGGGCGGGCTAGGGCCGTGGGAACCGAGGCAGGGAAAAACGGCAAGGGTTTGGCACGCCGCGCGTGTGGCGGCAGCGCCGGTCAAGCGGCTGCTGCTAGAGTGCGTGCATGCTTGCGTGTACTCTGTGTTCCCGCCCCCAGTGCGGTGCGCTCATGTGTACGGCTGCCGGCTTGGCAACGGGCGGTGTGGCGCTCGTGTGCGCCGCGGCATACGATTGGCAAGCAAAGGCACACACACTGGAAAGCAAGCGAGCGAGCGAGCGAGCACTCTTGCCGCATGCGCCCCGCAGGCAGCATCGATGTCGGCGGTGGAGGCGGAGGCGGCATGCCCGGTCGGCGAGCAGCGGGTGCGAGCGGACCGGCAGCTATAGGCGGCGGAGGCGGCGGAGTGCGGTTTCTTGCCGCCATCGATTGCGAGCCTGCACGCGCAGGCCAGCCGTGACTGGCTGCTGAGGGTGTGCTTTTTAAAAGCGTGGGTATGCCGAGTGGCGAGCGTGGTGTGAGGATGGTGCAGGCAATAACGGGTGCGGCTCGGCGGCGGCTCTGGCAGCAGAGCCGTGCGCGCGTGGCGACCCAAGGCTGTACACATGTGTGTTGCCGGCGCGCGGCGCCAGGCCGGGTAGGTCGCTGTGATGGTGGCCGCTTTGAGGGACCGGAGGCCAGGAGGTCATCTTAAGAATGGCAGGGTTTCTTCGATCATCGAGCTAGGTTTCAAGGACCGCCAGCTGGCGGATGAGGGTGTCTTCATGTTCAATTGTGCTGCGGGTGGTGCCTTTCACTTGAATACGTGGTGCACCAGGCATGAGCCAGGGCTGCGCGCGGGGCCCTGGACCCACCCATTGCGGCGACCATCAATTTTTCAGAGCCGTGCGCGGCGAGCAGGGAGCCCCTGTGGAAGGCGGCGGCCCATGCGTCCCCGGCGCGCGCCGCCAGGTAGCGGCAGTGGTAGGGTGCTGTGGCGCAGTGTGGGTTGTATCCGTCTGTGCAGACAGGTTTCCAGGTGTGTGTAGCAGCGTCTACCACAGTGGCTGTCTTGTTTGTTGCGGCCCTGGTGTCGGTGGCCGGGCCCTAGATAGGCGCCAACGCTGCTCGGCTAGCGCACGCACGCATGCTGTGAGCCAGCCTTCATGCGAGGAATGGGCGGAGGCGCCTAGCAAAGCAACGACTGAGCGCAATGACTGAGCGCGGCTCCAACCCACTGCATGCTTGCATGCGCGCATTACGGAAGTACGGGGCTTGGGTGCTGGAGAGGCGGGTACGGAAGGTGGGGAGTCGTGACATGCCCGGGGCTGTTGTGTTGCCAATACGTGTGCAGCTCAAGGCACACGGTGTCCTCAGGAAGGTTGGTTCTCATGTGGAGGGGGCGGAGCCCCAAGAAAACCACGCCTTTGGTCTGGTTCCTTCCTCTCTGCCGCCCGCCCGCAAGCCCCGGGCAATACCATGCTAACCCGGGGGCAAACGGGGAGGGTACAAACAAAAATTTAGACCTCATGCCTTTAAAACCTCCCCAGCTGCGCATGGGTGCATGGCTCGCCCCTAAAAGAGGCCACCCTGACCAGACGCAAACAGTCGGTCATTATGTGGTTGTCGCCGGGGCTATTTCAGGGGTCTCGGGCACACCGACCTCCGTGCCGTCACCCCACGGGCCGGACCTAGCCGCCCGATCTGCCTACGCCTACGTGGCATGGGGAGGGCGACAAGGTTGCCAGCGTGAAGCCACGGAGCCAGAGCCATGACACTCAGATTCCGGTTGCTTGAGCACTTACCGTAGCCGAGATCCCCCTTGGCAGCTCCTCCTTCATCTTCCGATGCCCTCGCGGCCGGTGGCGCAGACCCTCCGCCGGCCGCGCGAGCTGCTTGTGTGCTGCGGCGGTGCACCGCGGACGATGACAAGAGAGGGTTCCTTTCAAGTTTACAGACAGTGCGTAGCACAGAATGAGTGCAAGACAGATATGAAGGGACACTACTCCGCACAAGGTTGTACTGCATGGGCTATTTTCAGTGGCTGTCTGGAATACGATCCTTAACGCGTACCGCTGCATTCTATTCCGTCGTCCTTGTTCAAGGTCCCGACCGGTACGCCTCGCGCCCCTACGGGGGCGAGCCAACACCTGCGAGGTTTGGACCAATTACCAACCCAACCGTACGCCAGCATGCACTGTACGGCACATGACCTTCCCGTGCGATAAATGTAACGGTATGCGTTCATACATTTACATGCAACTCTACCATCCAATTACGAGAACCACAGCCCGGCCGCGCCTCCATAACCTGGCGGCATCCCCCCAGCCCGACCGCCCCCCATCAGCCCGGCCGCGCCAAAAGTGTATATCCGGGCGGGAGTTAACCTCTTTCTCTCTTTTGCAGTTCTTTGCGCCGCGCCCCACAGCCCGGCCGCGCCAAAAGGCCCTGCCACGGCCAAGGCAGCGGAGTCAGCGGCTAGCTCGCCCAGCCCCGGCCGCAAGCCATTCCTTTGCTACCTGCCGCCGGCCGCATGTCAGCCGCTTCTCCTGCCCGCGCCCCCCCTCCGTGTGTCACGCCGGCACCTCTGCCCCTGCCTCTTCCCGTGGCGCCGTCCCCACCCCCACCGCCAGCGCCGCTCGCACCCCTACCCCGACCCCCACCAACGCCCTCGCCCACGCCCGCACCACCCCGGCCCGCACCCTCCCGCACCACACGCACCCCCCCACCATCCTCGCCCGCCGCGCTTCGCGTCGCCAAGGCCCGCTGCTTTGGTGTTGCGATAGCTTTCAGTCGAAGCTCCGCACAACTCACAGCGCGAGGATGAGCGCGAGAAAAGGCAAGTGCGCGTGCCGTACTGGTCGCACCTGACTGGGCGAAAGTTACTGCAACCCCGAGCACACACGGCTAACGACCACATCCACAAATGTTGCCATTGTAATCGATGACGTCTAAGGAACGGCCCAATGAGCACGCGGTGCACAACCCGCGGTGCCCTGCTTCTGCATGGGCTCCTCGCTGCTTTTCCTAGTATACTGATAGCGCAGCGGCAGCAAGACATCGTCAGTGCGCGGAACAGCGCGGAGCTTGTCGCAGCCTTTGCCGACCCCACCGTCAGCTTTATTAGCGTGGATACTCTGTTTATTGAGATGTTTGACGCGGACTTTGAGGAGCATGGCGTTCCTCTGCCCATCGCTTTGAAACGCAACCTCACCGTCGTCGGTTCATCCATGCTGCGGCAATGGCCCGTACTCCGCATTGTAGGGACTAGCAAGGTGAGGGGCACGTAGGGAGGTCAACTACGTCCGCGCGTGTTGACAACGCTCGAACGACGACAGCCCGGCGACAGCTTGCCGGTCTCTCTCATATACACACATACGTACGATGCATAGCTATTACACTCATTTCATCTATGATGCCCAGAAACTTGCCAGCTCGTACACCTCCCGTGATTCCGTTTGGATGCATGTGAGAGTGTCGGCTTTCGACTTGTTCTCGCACCTTTCCATCGCAGTTGCAACTAATCGGTCGACGCGTATATATCACTCTCGAGCGCTTGGTGCTGGTCGACATGGTTAGCCAGGAGCTGTTGCTGGGCGCGGCATTCTCGCCGCTGTTCGTGCCCGGCCCAATTTACGAGAACGCCGCAATCGTGCTGCGCGACACGGCTATCATCCTAGGTGAGGCGTGGTGGCTGTGTTTAAGCGGCCAGGCCACGAGCAAGTGATCAGGCAGCTAAGCGCCCCTATCGCCAAGCAAGGCGTACATTGGCGCGGGCGCTGCCTGGGCCGGCCACGGACCGGGCCGTGCAGAAGGCACTAGACTCATAGCGCGGACGGCTAGCAGGCGCTCACGGAGGAGCCTACCCGCGGGCGCGTGAGTCTTCTAGACTCGGCCCCACCGCCTGCCTGCGCCCCAACGATGGTAGGCGTGGGGCTCGCCCCATACACGCCCGCCCTCCTGAATGCAATGACCTGTGTTTTACACAAGTCGTAACCAATTCTACTTCTATTTCCTGCGCCCCAACGCAACCCACCCCACCCCGCCCCGCCCACTCCGGCCCGCGCCAGGCGCCTGCTACGACAAAGAGGTGCGACGGCGGATGCGGGTGCCATGCCCGTGGCCTGCCCGGGCCTGAGCTGCGGCACCTGACGCCGCCAGCTAGCTAGTGGCTACAGCGAGTACTCAGCCACGCCACCCGGCACGGCTCAGGGGCACGGGCAGGGGCGCGCGCGCCCCACAATTTGCTATGGCTGCGTCATTCCTCGAGCAGCGTGATGTTGTGTTCGTCGTGGACGTCTGTGCTACGGACATCTGAATACACCTACCAGTGCATAGGAAGAGCCAGGCAGGCCCCCCCCTGAGTAGTGCACCCAAAGTAGCGCGCCTACCGGTTGCGCCGAGCGGGGCCTTTGCCTGCCAGCTCCGGTCGCAAGCTGACGTCGTGCAGCCCTTACGTCCGTTCGCTCAACCTCACCCTCCCTGCTCGCTCGCCTGCTGCGCCGGCCGCAGGCCCTGCGCCAGTTTATCATCCTGGCGGAGGTCAATGCGCTCCAGGTGCGCCGCACGCTGCCGTATTTGTGCCGTACTTGTGCCATGCGTACGGATAGTCAGTGATCGCGCAATGTGCGGCAGGCTGTCCCGCGTGCGTATGCAAAGCCTCCTGGCTTGGGTCGGCCCGCCGGCGGCGCCCTGCCGAGCTCCACTGCCAGCTACCCACAGCGACGATCGGGCCTCCCTTGCGTCGCCGGGCCCTCCTGCTGGCTGGCGGCACCTGCTGCTGTGCCCTTGCAGCAGCCCTCGGCACTGCCAAAGTGAACCGTGCGCTAGCCGCGATGCACTCAGTTAGTAGCGATGGCAGAGGCGCCGAACAAGGCGGCCGTCGAGACGAGGCAAGGCTTCCTCCCCTTTCCCCCCACGCCCTCACGCAGTCCACCGTCATGGAGGGCTTCGAGGACGCCGCCCAGACCATCCAGCTGGATGCGCCGCAGCCCGATTGCATACCCAACGACAGCGCGCCCATCGAGCGCCGCTGCTGGTGGGGAGGGCTGGGGAGGCCGCTAAAAGCGTACACAGTGCTTCTACGCCAGTAGGTGTGCGATATGGGGAACAGAATGGTAGCAGAGCGCTCAGTGCGTAAATCGTGCCTTCAAAATTCGAGTCCGGTGCGCCCGCACACGCCCCAAGCCAGTTGCATCGCGGCACCGATCAAGCCCCCATCGAGCCGGCGCCAGCACGGCGGCCGGCCCTTCACGCCTGCCTGCCTGGTCATACCTGGCCCAGCTGCTCGCCCGTACGTCCGTTATGCCGTACTGCCGTACGCAGGCCGTCCGTGTACGCCATCCCGGACATGGCGCTCGCCTCCACGCATAGCCTGGGTGAGTTTACCCTAGGGTTTGTCCACGGCTTGCACATCTTGATCTAGACGTGTTTTATCTAGTAGCTAAGCTTGCTGATTGGAAGCTTGCTGCTCGGGGGTTCCGCGAGGGCGCCTTCAGCGCGCGCTGGGCGGGGGGCTGCCCGACGACGGTGATGACAGTGACGACTATGCCGCTAGGGGTGCGTGACGCGCCCACCATGATGAGCGCATGATGAGCTGGCGGTGGAGCTTGCGCTGCGGCGGCCGAGCGACGATGCTGCTGGCTGGCTCCGTGAGCTGGCGCTGGGCCGGGCCGCTGCCGAGCGACGATGCTGCTGGCTCGCTGGCTCCGTCAAAAGGTGGCGCTGAGCCCTTGAGCTGGGCTGGGTTGGAGCTGGCTGGCTGACAATAGGGTACCACGCTTGGCTGGCGGGGAGCACAGGAGCCGGCCGGCCCTCGCCAAGGGAGCTGCCAGGGATCGGGGTGGCTGGCCGCCGCAGGCACGCCGCCCTCCCTCAGCCACCCATACACTCACAGGCCCTTCCTCGCCGTCCACTACGGCCCGGCAGGCGAACGGCCGTTCCTGAACTACGCCTTTCGGATCATCAACTCGCGCGGCTTGTGCCGGGCGCTGGTGGGCCCCACCTGTATCGAGCAGAACGGCCCGGGCCCCTGCATCAACACGCTCTACCAGCAGACGCTGCGGGTGGGCTTGGGTACCGTGAGCTAGGCGATTGTCCTATCTACACGCCGGTGAAAGGAGTGACTCATGGATGGCAGGGGGTGACTCATGGGGTGACAAGCCCAACAAGTACGACCTGCCGCCTTGGCGCCCGGGCCCTGCCGCGCGCTTGATGACGCAAACTGACGTCCCGTCACCCCGCAACCCGAACCTGCAGGTCCCGCTGCCGCTGGGGCTGCCGGCGCCGCCGGCTCCGCCCGGCCAGCAGCACGCGCAGCGGCCAGACCCAGAGGCGCAGGCGCAGGGGCAGGGGCAGGCGCACGGAGATGCGGCCGGTTCATCAGCAGCCGAGGCCCGGCCAGCAGCGGGCAGCGGCGGCGGCACGAGCGGGCCGCCGGTGGGCGTGGTCGCAGGCAGCGCCGCTGCAGGTGGGACGGGTGGGTGGATCGCGAGGAGAGGAATCGCACGCAGGCAGGCAAAGGAATGGCTGTGGACATGCATTCGTGGGGCTGGTAAAACATTGGCCATACAATGTCATGATATCAATCTTCTATGCGAAATGGCAATCTCCACGTGTGCGAGGCGGGGCGCCACCACACCCCATGACGCGCTCCTGCGCTCATCAGCTGCACGCCGCCATCGCCCGGCCCGGTGCGCAGCCCGCTGCTGCATCTCCACACACGGGCCAGGGGCGCCCCCCCCACCGCGCGCTGCCATCTATGCCCCCGCCCTGCCAGCCAGCAAGGCATGGGCACCCCGTCAGCACTCGGACCATTGCCATAAGTCGTCTGCCGCTCCCGGCCACGGCACCGCAGACAACTCTACCGCTCCTAGCTTCCCTCCGCTCACCTAAGCAAATCCCTATCCCATCCCACCTGCCGCAGGTGCCGTGTGCATATGCCTGCTACTGGGCGCCGTGGTGTGGATGTGGCACCGGCAGCGGCAGGGCCGGCACGTGGCGGGACCGCGGGCGCTCTGCCTCGATTCGCTCGTGTTGCTGTGGGGCGCTAAACTCTCGCCGCGGGGCCGCCGCCCACTCGGGTGCGACGCGTGGAGATGGCGGCCGGCGGCCTCGCGTCTTGGGCCGATGGGCCCTACGTACGGCTTAGCCCGATAGGCGTGGCTTGGCCCCCGGCCGAGGCCCCGGCCTCGAGCCAGCCCCGGCCTCGACCCACGCACTCACCTCGGGGCCCCCGTGCAGCAGCTGCCGTACATATGTGGGCTCACATACACGGGCGCTTGCCAGCATGAGTGACGTACGCCGATTCCTGCGTGTACGACGATTCCTGTACGACGATTCTTGCGTGTGTGCGATGGTGTGTGCATTCGGTGGTGTCTGCAGCGGCCTGGCCCCCTGACCAGGCCGTGCATGGTCAATGGCTAGGGGGCCTATTGCCCCGGCCTGGTGCCCACTGGCAGCGGCACATGCAACACGGCGTCCATACGTTACCTGCTTGCCGGCCTGCATCGCCGCAAGCTCCCACGCCCACGCCCACACCTGCAGGTCCAACGACGAGAATGGCCCAGGCGACAGGGGCGGCAGGGGCAGCACCGCCAGCGGCAGCGCACATGACAACACATCTGTGCTTGACTGCCGCAGCGGCAGCATCGCCGCCAGTGCGCAGCCGGGTGAGGCATCGGGGCCCTGACGGCACCCCCACTACCAAAACCTACACTCTCTACCCGGGGCATGCTGTGCGGCGTGTGGGGTTCTAATCTAATTGACACCTAGACACACAACTCATCCCCTGACACACCAACAAAGCCGGTGTTGCGCCACGCACACGCACAGGCACAGGCAGGCCCAAAGTCCCGGCCGGCCGTGGCCGCTCGGTGACGCTGGGAGACGAGCCGGTCATGCAGCAGACGCCGCTGCGGCAGGGCGTCGTGTTTAATGTGCAGGTGCGTGCGCCTGGCAACGAGGTGTAATGTTGTGCAAGCGCAGGTGGCACGAGATGCTGCAAGCCAAGAGCACATGCGACCCAAAGAAGTGTGGAATGGCTGCCCTGTCCCATGTCATGCGGCGCTCCTCACGCCACATGCTTCGCACCCCACAAGAACGAGCGCAAGCCCTGCGCTGCTGCTTGAACGCTCGACCCTGCTCGCCTCCTGTTTCAATGCCACGCTCGCACCCATACGCCACAGCATACACCCTGCCGGCCAGTGCAAGTGTACCCGGGCACCCACGTGCCGGCTTCGGGTTCAGTGATAAGGGTTGGGTTTCGGTTTCAAACCCCAAAATCCGTGTGCCCACGCCCGGCACCCCGCACGCTGCCCGCCAGCTGACCGACCTGGGCACCGACTGCGAGCTCACCTCGGTCGCCAGCATGAGCCACGACCTCACATATGCCAAGGTGGACGGAGGCTGCGCCACGCTGAGCCCCGGCTCGCCGCCCAGCGTTGCCGCCACACGGCCGTCCGGCAGCTGCGGCGGCGGCGAGGGGCAGGAGTACGACAATGTCGTGCGGCTGCTGCCCGGGCCCGCGGGCGCGCTGGGCGCGGGCGGGTTCGGTATGGTGCGCGCCGGCGTGTTCCGGGGGCGGCAGGTGAGGTTGCTTGAGCATGGGCGGTGGGCTACGGCGCGCTGGTTTGCATCAATGAGTGAGTCAGCTGATGAGACACATTGCTGTGATTCTATTTTTCACCTGCTGCGACACCGTGTGTGCGTACGTCGCAGGTGGCTGTCAAGCTGTACAAGGACGTGCACGAGATACCCAGCATGGGGGTGGGCGGGGCCAACGTGGCGGAGCTGAGGACCGCCATGCTGCAGGTGGGCTAGCGCGGGCTGGCTTGCTCGTACACAGCGCGTGCACACCGCGTACGTCAAGAATACAGGGGAAGCGCTCAGCACGCATGAATGGCCCGGATAGGGATGCCGTACAGCAGGTGCCGTACGGGTGCTGACTTGGTGCGCAGCACGCAGTGCATGTCCCCAACACACGTTCCCTGACTCGCTGCGCTGGCACGAATGATTGACCCTGTCATAGCCTATCTTTGCCCCGCGCCCAGTACATGAGCATGGACCCTTACGTCTGCCGCCCCGCCGCAGGAGCTGGAGCTGCTGGCGCGCTGCGACCACCCCTGCGTGGTGCAGGTGCTGGCGGCATGCGTGGCGCCACCGCGGCCCTGCCTGGTGAGGGAGCCGCCAGCGTCCTGCCAAGTGAACCTTGTACCAACTTGATTATGCTACATGATGACGTAAGCATTCTATGAGCAGAGTTGCGACCCTGCATGGTACCCGTACCATGCAGGAACGACGTACGAACGTCGTACGACGGCCGGGTTTCGAGCTGCACCAGGCCACGCGTCTTGTGTGCAGATTGCGCCGTGCCGGAGCAGACGTGCGCCAGGACCACAAGCTCTCTCAGGCCCTTACTGGCCCTTACGCCGCCCGTTAACGCTCCAGAACCCCATCCCGCTGCCATCTCCAGGTCATGGAGCGCATGGAGACGTCTCTGGACAAGTTGCTGTACAGGCAGGCCACACGAGACGGGAAGGGCCGGATGATCGGCCGCGAGCTGCCACTGCCGACGGTGGGTGGCAGGGGCGGCCGTCCTCCGGGCGCTGGCCGAGTGCTTGCGTACGATTGGCCACCTAGCTAGGTCGGGGGTCAACCCTTGAGTGCAGGTCAGGGGCCGATTGCGGTAGGTGTGAGTGCGGCCGATGAGCGCCGCCGCCGCTGTGCGTTGCTGCAGCATGATGTGCATGATGTGCCGTGACATGTCTTGACGTGCCGTACATGGTGTGCGGTGCCGTACTGTCTGTCGTACCCGCAGGTGGTCCACATAGCTATGGAGGTGGCCAAGGTGAGCTGTGGTTGTAGCGGCGGACAAGCGATGTGATGTCTAGAGAGCGAGCAGCAGGCCTGGCCACGAGCGCCCAGCCAGCCGCACTGCTCACAGCAGCTTGCTTGCTGCCCCTGACGCGCGCACTCTCCTCACTCGCCCACGCCCCAATACCTCGCCTGTGAGCAGGCGCTCGCATTTTTGCACCCGACGATACTGCATCGGGATCTCAAGGTACGGCACTGCACAGCACCATTTGTGCGTGGCAGATGGGGCTAGCGACGTACGGCACCGAGCGCGCGTGGGCGCACATGGTCTCGGAAGGTTTGCAATCCAGGCATGCAGGCTCAAGTAGGAGATAGCAAGGGTTAGTTGGAGCAGTTGGTAGCGTAGGACCGCCAGGGGACTGCCAGCGCACGAAGCGCACATGCCGCGAGTTGGCAGAGCTGTCACTCGACCGCTCGCCACGTCGCCATCGCTAAGCATGACGTCCCTGGGCCAATGCCGGCGCCCGCTTCAAGGCTTCTCGAGGATTTGCAATGGCCGTGATTGACAACCCTAGGCGCCGCAGGCATCTCTGATTCGCGTGTGTGCGGTCCACACGCCCCAACGCCCAACCCCCAACCGCAGCCCGCCAACGTACTCATCAACAACCCCCGGGGGCCCTGCCCCGTGGTCAAGGTCACGGTAAGCAATCCACAGGTCGTGCCTACCGTGGCAGCTGAGGATGCACGCATACATGACAACGAACCACCACCAGCGCAACCAAAACCAACATGCCCCTCGATTGCTGCCCCTGTGCAGGACTTCGGCCTATCGCGGTTGCGCCACACGCTGCTCGTCACACAGCACCCCGAGGCCGGCACGGTGGGTTGCTGGCCTCGCTCTCGTGTCACCTGCCAGCCTGCGTGGCGACAAGCGAGAACGCTGCGTGTGCACGCAGCAACGTTGGCTGCTGTTGCAACGGGCACGTGCCAAGCCATGCATCCTCTCATCTTGCTGCCCTGCTGTTGTGGTGCCCTCCCCCCTGCCGGCCGTGTCTGCGCCTGCTGCTGTGCGCCTGCGCCAACATGGCCACCCACCGGCCACACCCTCTGCCTCCGCCAGCCCGCCTACGTCGCGCCGGTGGGTACTGTGAAGGACTAAAATATTGTGTATTTTTCATATTCTGTACAATACTCAAATAATGTGACGCTCCCGTGTTACCGGTGCACATGCAATGTGTGTGCGGCCAGCCAGCCAGCCGGCCAGCCGGGACAGAGAAGCGGGCCTGGCTGCTGCGAACAATCGCGTGATGCGACGTTGGCTCAACTTGTTGTCCGCGCCTGTGCTTGCACTCAGGAGTGCTACAGCTTCGAGGTGGAGGCCATCTCCCACAAGGCGGTGTGTGGGGTACCGGTGGGGGAAGTGACAGGGGCGCAAAACACGCAGTGCACCTGTCGCCCTGCCAGCACGCCCCCACTGGCCCCTGCCCTCAGTAAACCCGCCTGCACTCCCATCCCATTCCCATCCCCATCCCAGGACATCTACGCCTTTGGCATCATGCTGTGGGAGCTGCTGGCAGGCGCGCAGCTAACGCTGGGGAGGTCTTGCAGCGCAGCTGCACGCCGGGGAGGTCTTGCAGCGCAGCTGCACGCTGAGACATAAGATTTCTCACAAACCTCCTGTTGATAGGCGGCGGTGACGTGGCAGTATGCGCCAGAGTGTGCCAGTGTGCGCCAATACTGTGTCTCCCTCCCTCCCTCCGTCCCTCCCCCACACCAGGCACGCCGCCGTGGCCGGCCATGGGAATGGTGCAGATTGCGCTCGAGGTGACGATGCGTGCAAAGCGGCCGCCCATCCCCTCGGCCTGCGGCCCCGGCACATCAGCCAGCCGCTGGCCTCGCAAGCTGGTGCAGCTCATCAGTGAGTGCCATTGTCCAACATCCGTCATCAGCCATGTGTGCTCATAGACGCGGCTCTCCGTGCCACTGCCCCCGCCTGCCGTGCCGCCCAGGTCGGGCCGCTGCAGTCTGCAACCTACACCGCCCCTGTTGGCATTATGACCCCGGTTTCATAGCGCCCTGCCACTTGTCCCTTCCGATTATCCGTGCACAGACGACTGTTGGGACATCGACCCGCTGCGGCGGCCCGCGGCGGCTGAGGTGGTCAAGCTGCTGGCTTTGTACCAGCAGGTGCGGCGGCGTGGGAGAGGGGCCCGGGGCGGAGGGGCAGGGGTAGGACGGCCAGGGTTTGGCACGCCGCTTTGGCACGCCGCACGTGAGCTGCTTGCACCTAACAAGGAGGCGGGCTTGGCCAGCGGGCACGCAGTGTGAATGTACGGCATGATGTGAGGTGTGTACGGCATGCTCGGCAAGCACGCCTGCACGGGTCCTTGGATGGGCCGACTCCTGGGAGGGGGCGTGCTGCTACTGGCGCCTGCCTGCGTGCCGCCTGTGCGCTGACGGCCGCCACAGCTCCGGGGGAGGGGGGCCGACGCGAGCATGAGGGCGGGCGGCACCCGGGCAGAGCCAGTGCGGAAGGGTGAAGCGGCCGTGCCAGTTAGGGCAGCCGATCGCCTGGGCACACAGACACAGCTCCACAATCGACCCGCAAACGTTTGCCTAAGACACTGGCGACTCGAGTCCCATAAGCGTTCACGGCAGCGGCGCGTGGGTCATGCCCGGTGGGTTGGCGGCGTGCTTGGCTCCCAATCCATCTGTCGCAGCCTTTCTGGCGGGCGTCCGGCCGTCTCGACCGGCCACGCGCCGATACGTGCGCCGCTGCCCTTGCACGCCTGTTACGCCCCGCAGGCGACGCCATCATGCCCGGCGGCGGCGCCGGTGGCGCAGGCGCCGGCGGATCTGCCGCCAACTGCGGTTGAGCAGGCGGCGGCGCCGGCAAAGCTGGCGCTGGGCGACCTGCAGCCCATTGTGGAGTAGCGAGGCGACATGGTCGGCCGGGGAGCAGCGGGCGCCGGAGGCCTGCAGCCGTAGGCGGCGGCCGGTGCTGGTGCTATGTCTCTTTAGGGGTCCATCGGACACCCGCCCGCACACGGCGGGGCCACCACTGCTTAGCTGATGTTCCAAGAGTTGGAGGCAACAACTGGAAGCAACGGCTGGCAGCAACGACTGGACGCAACGGCTGGATGCAACGACTCGCAGCGGGGGCGCATGCAGCGGAGGCGCACAGCGGCCTGCCGTGCCAGAACACAACCCGTTGCTGCCAGGGTGCAGCGATGAGCCCCCACATGGCCGCCCCGGAGCGGTGCCACCGTGTGGCCGTAGGCCTCGCTCGGTGGCGGCTGGCGCCGCGTGGGGCGTTGGGCTGGCGGCCGCCTGTGTGTTTGTTGTGTTCGTTTACAAGAAAAGTGAGGTTTTTTGCTGTGAACGCCTGCTAGACCTTTTTAAGTGTGAGTGCGGAGGAAAAGGGGCAGCCCGCCGGGTAGGGGTAGGCCAGCGCTGGCGAGGGAGTCTTCCGTTGCGTCAGCGTGGGGCCGTTATGAGAGTGCATTGCAATGGCGGGTGCTGGGCTGGAGGTACGGTGGTAGCAAGCAAGGCCCCCAACAGCGCTCCGCAGCACTATCAGTTGTCATATTCAGATCAACTGGTATGTTTTGTATTTGGGTTCGGATTGCATGTGGCACTTGAGTTGTTCCGGATGATGTGTTTGTACACCGTTCGTGGGGCGCACGAGGGAGCCGATGACTGCGAACAAGCTCGCAGCGTTCATCCCGTCCCGTACCAATGGTGTGCAGCAATTATTGTGTAGCGAGGGACGGGCGGGGCAGGCGGGGCCGTACCTGTGGAGCGGGCGGGAGCGGGTCCTTAGCATATGGTGACGGAGCGGGCAGGCGGTAGCAGCAGCTAGGCGTCTGTGTGCTGTCGGCGCGTCGCGCGTAGCGGCAGCGGCGCAGTCACCGTTAGTGATACTACTGAGTCGACGCGACTGCCGTACTTTCGCGGGTGAAGCTGCCACCGTACACGGCGCTGCAAGCGTACTTCATCGGTTGACGCTGCGAGGCGGCGCTGTTAATACTCTGGGTGAAGCTGCTACGGGACAGCGCTGCTGCGATACTTTTTCCTGTCAGGTGTCGCTGCTTTCGCCGCCTGCTAGAGCTGGTTCGTGCTGGTTTTATCTCGGGCGCGCCAGGCGTGACGTGGTCGCGCGCGCCGCCGCGCGCTTGGCGGCAACGGTAGCGGGCGGTAGTGGTCAGATTATTGTGGTAGCGCTATGGGGCGCTGCCGGGACTGTGTGCAGCATTCGTCTGCTCTGTTGCGTTGTTGGGTTGCGGGTGGGCTGTGCGGCATGCACTGGCAGCGCCGTCCTCTGTAGCACTCGCTCGCTCTCTCGGCTAAGGCTGCGTCAGCCTCCGCGAGTTGCTGTACGCCCGGCATCCTCGAATCGGGTTGCGGCTTGTTGGTGCCCTGGTGGCAGTCCAGCGGTCTGCGCGGCGTGTGGAGCCGGGCAGGCAGGCAGGCAGGCAGGAAGCTGTCGCTGTGCCTTACAGCGCCCTTGCGTGGCCGCCGCCGCCGCGCCGCCGCGGCCATCCGCGGCCCATGCCTCCACAGCGCCACCCCGTGTCCTGTACCACGACGCGCAGCGCCCGCCCTCGCCAAGCGTCGGATCGGGGCCGCCATCCATGCCCGCCGCCCTCACCAGCCCGAGCTGCAGGGGCCACCGGAGCGTCCACTTGACCTCCGACGACGACGTACGGCATTCCGGCGGCCGCGGCCGCGCGCGTCCTAACAGCCGGTCGGCAGCTCCGCGACTCCTGCGTCCGTGCCTGGCTCTCGCGCGCTGCCCCACACACGGGCAGCGCCGCGCCGCGGCGGCCGCCTGGCTGCAAGGCTGCCGCCGCGGCTGCGCTGCAGCCCAAGCGCCGGCGGCACCAGTCCTCCCGCATTCCCCGCCCCCCAGCGCACTCCCGGGCCTCGCCCGCCCACGCTGCGCCGTACATTCTCCCGTACCTTGCCGTACATTCGCACGCGCAGCCACCCCCACCAGTGCCGACCTCCGCTCCTGGCCACGCCAGGACCGCCCGCGTCTCCTGCGCCGCCGCGCCAGTGCACGCACCCGCCCACGACCACCGTCGCCCAGCACACCACACCGTACCGCACAACGAAGATGCCCCTCCCAACCCCTGTCGGCAACGCTTGACACGGAGCAGCCCCGCGGGCTCGTCGCAGCCCGGCCGCCTCCGAGCCACGCGCCGTCGCCGCTCCGTCACGCGCTCAGCCGGGTGCCGCCGGCTGCGGCGCCGGCTGCTGCTGCTGCTGCCCCGGCTGCGCCTGCTGCTGCGGCATACCCGGCATCATGCCCGGCGGTAGCCCGCCGCCCGGCATCTGCAGCCCCTGCTGCTGCTGCACGGCGGCCGCGGCCGCGGCGGCCGCCGCCGCGGCCTGCAGCTGCTGCAGGTTGGCTCCCATTGCCCCTGGCTGCTGCTGTTGCCCCGGCTGCATCAGGCCGGGCTGCTGCTGCTGCTGCTGGAGCATGGGCATGCCGGGCGGCATGCCAGGCCGCGCGGCCGCCATGCCGAGCAGCGCCGCCGGGTTCTGGCTCATGAGCGCCGCAAAGTTGGGCGGCATGCCGCCGGGCGGCGCCTGGCCCGGCGCGCCGCCGGGCTGCCCCGGCGCGCCGGCGGCGGCGGCGGCCTGCGCCGCCGCCTGCTGCGCCTGCAGCTGCAGCATCGCGGCCTGCTGCGCCTGCAGCTGCTGCAGCATGAGCGCCTGCTGCTGTTGCTGCTGCTGTTGCTGCTGGGGGTTGGGGAGGCCCTGCGCCGCCGCGGCCGCGGCAGCCGCCTGCTGCTGCTGCTGCTGCTGCGCCGACAGGGCGGCCCCGGGTTGCCCTGGCTGGCCTTGCACGCCGGGCGCCTGGCCCACGGCCGCCGCCTGCTGCTGCTGCATGGCCGCCATTGCAGCCTGCGCCCCCGCCTGCGGGTTGAGCCCCGCCGGCCACTTGGCGGCGCCGCCGGGCTGGCCGTTGAGCGCGGCCGCCTGGCCCGCTGCCGCGGCCGCCGCAGCGGCGGCCTGCTGCTGCTGCTGCTGCAGGGCCGCCATGCTCTGCGCGAGCGCGGCCTGCTGCTGCTGCTGCAGCGCCTGGAGCGAGGGCATGGAGCCGGGCATGCCCGGAATCTGGCTCGGCGCCGTGGCGGCCTGCTGCTGCCCGGGGGCGCCGGGCATCTGCCCAGGCGCCGCGCCGGACTGGCCCGGCATCTGCCCCGGCTGCAGTTGGCCCGGCGCCATGCCGGGCTGCATGCCCGGCGTGGGTGTGGGCAGCGACCCAGGCATCATGCCCGGCCGCACCGCGCCGCCCGGGCCGGCGGCAGCCTGCGCCGCCATCTGCTGCTGCAGCTTCTGCATCGCCTGGGGGCGGCGGGGACCAGGGGAACGTCAGCGGCAGCGTCAGCGTAAGATGTCCGAGAAGGACGTCCCGGCTTGGCGCAGCGCTGCACCCCTGCACGCCCGGGCGTCCGCAACATTGCCCACCCCAGCCCAGCCCGGCCTACCTGCAAGCTTGCGGCGTTCTGCAGGGCGTTGGGCCCCATGACCCCCGCCTTCTGCATCTGTGCCGCCAGCGCCGCCTGGTTCATGCCCGGCATGCCGCTCAACATGCCCGGCAGCCGCCCCGCCGCCAGTGCCGCCTGCATCTGCGCCGCCGCCGCCGCGTTGGCCGGCGGCCTGACCTGCTGCTGCTGCAGCGCGGCGGCCGCCGCCGCTGCAGCGGCCGCCGCCGCCGTCGCGGCGTTGCCGGGCTGCCCCGTCACGCCGGGCTGCGGCTGGCCAGGCATGCCCAGCGGGTTGGGTGTGGGCGGCTTGTTGAGCTGCGCGGCGGCCGCCGCCGCGGCCGCCGCCGCGGCGGCGGCGGTCACGGCCGGCTGGGGCTGCGGCGCGATCAGGCCTGGCTGCATGCCCGGCTGCATCGCCGCCTGCCCCGGCTGCATGGCTGCCTGCCCCGGCTGCATGGGCGCTTGCCCCGGGGCCATGCCCGGCTGCATGCCCGGCTGCGCCCCGGGCGCCATGCCGGCTTGCCCCGACGCCATACCCGGCTGTGTCCCTGGCGCCATGCCCGGCTGCCCGGGCGCCATGCCGGCTTGCCCCGGGGCCATGCCCGGCATCCCAGGCGGCATCCCCGGCATGCCAGGCGCCATGCCCGGCATGCCAGGAGGCATCTGCGGCGCCTGCCCCGGCGCCATGCCCGGCTGCATGCCCGCCTGCCCGGGGGCCATGCCTGGCTGCATGCCCGGCTGCATCATCTGCTGCCCCGGCGCCATCATCTGCTGCCCTGGCTGCATGAGCGCTTGCCCCAGCTGTGGCTGCTGCCCGGCCGCCTGCTGCGCCGCGGCCTGCTGCTGCTGCTGCTGCTGCATCTGCGGCGTCGGCGGCTGCGCGCCTGGCTGACCCGGCGCGGGCTGCGCCGGCTGGCCCTGCTGCTGCTGCATCGCCATCATCTGAGCCGCCAGGGCTTGCTGGTTCGCCAGCGCGGCCACCGCCGGGTTAGGCGCCCGGATGGGCGGCATGCCGGGGATGGATGGCACCGGCTGCAGCGGCGGCGTGGGCGCACGCGCCTGCTGCGCCGCGGCCGCCTGCGCCTGCTGCATCGCGGCCGCGGCAGCGGCCATCTGCGCCGCGCCGGGCGGCTGCTGCTGACCCGGCATGCCTGCCGTCGGGGGCCCCTGCGGAGCGCCAGGCGCCATGGCCAGGGGCTGCTGGCCGCCAGGCTGCGGCTGCTGCGGCGGCGCCGCGCCCCCTTGTTGCTGCTGCTGCTGCAGCTGCTGTTGCTGCTGCTGCTGCATGACTTGCATCATGGCGTTCTGCATGGCCGCGTTGCGCGCTGCGTTCTGGGCCATCGCCGCCGCCTGCGCCGCGGCCGCAGCCTGCTGCTGTCCCGGCTGCTGCGGCTGCCCTGGCGCCGGCGCCGCGCCGCCTGGCTGCTGCTGCCCCTGCGGCAGCGCCCCGAGCTGCCCCGGTTGCATGGTCCCCGGCTGCATGGCTCCTGGCTGCATAGCGCCCGGCTGCATGGTCCCCGGTTGCATGAGGCCCGGCTGCATAGCCGTGGGTTGCATTGCCCCCGGGTGCATCGGCCCCGGCTGCATGGCCCCGGGCTGCATGGCCGCCTGCTGCCCCGGCGGCGGCAGGCCCGGCATCCCCGGCATGCCCAGCGGCGGCGCCCCTGGCATGCCATGCGGCAGCGGCCCCGGCGGTAGCTGGCCCGGCGGCAGCGTGCCGGACGGCATCCCCGGCAGCGGCGCCGGCGGCTGCAACCCCATCGCCGGCGGCGCGCCTGCCGCGCCCGCTGCCGACGCGTCCGGTGCCGGCGGCTGCAGCCCCGGCTGCATGCCCGGCTGCCCCGGCTGCATGCCCGGCTGCATTGTCGCCTGCTGCTGCGGGGGCTGCGGAGCCGCCTGCGCCGCGGCCGCTGGCGGCTGCGCGCCGGCCGACGGCGCGCCGGGCTGCAGGGGCTGCCCTTGCTGCTGCATGCTAGCGGCGCCGGCCAGGGGCTGCAGGGGCTGCAGCACGCCCGCCGCCTGGTCCATGCTGAGGCCGTGCTCCAAGGGGCTCAGCAGCCGCCCCCCGTTTGCCTGCGCGCGGGCGAGGGCGACAGGTGCGGCGGCGGGGCAGCGCACGCGCGCGTCAGCACAGGCGCTGGTGGCAGGTGCGCGCCCCGAAGCCACCCCAGCAGGCGACGCGCCGCCACACACCAACACCCCGGCGGCACCTGCGCCCGACTCCGTCTCCCGACATCTGCTGACACCCCTTGGCCTGCACTACCCCCCGCCGGTACCAGCCGCGCCCATGGGCTTCGTCCTCATTGCCGCACCTGCAGCACGCTGTTGGACACGACGTAGTGGCTGGTGTGCTGCTCGTGGCGGACCTTGTACATCTCGCGCTGCTGCTGCCGCTCCGTGAAGCGCCGCGTGCGGTGGCGCACGTGCAGGCCCGCGACGCAGTCCTGGTGCCGCCGCAGCACCGCCTCCGACACGGGCAGCACCTGGTACAGCACCTCCTTGGCCTGAGGAGGCGGGAGGGGCGGCAGGGCGAATCCAATTAGAATCTGGTACAACACGCCCCCGCGCAGCACGTCCTGGGTAGTGGTGACGCGTTGGTCGTGCGAAACGAGCAAGCAGGCTGGGATGCGTGTGGGAGGGGGAGTCTGTAGTCAGAGCACGGGTGCACGAGTGAGACGGCGCGCACGGGCTGTGCTGCCGGAGCGGCTACAGGCTGCGGCGTAAGAGCATGTGGACAGCTATCCGTCGCGCACCTGCTGCTTGGGCATCATTGCCAGGGACAGCGAGTGCGGGTCCTGCTGCTGCTGCTGCGCCGCCTCGTCGCCGCTCTCCGCCTGCCAGGCCTTGACGAGCATGGCGTAGCGGTACTTGCACATCTCGGGCCGCCGGAACACGCCCTGCGGAGTGGAAGATGTTGGGCTTAAGGGTATCGCAGTGCGGGAGCATGTGACGGGGGTTGCAGACGGTAGACGTGCAGCGGCTATAATGCCCCTGCCACTACCGTACGCTTCAAGGCCGTATCCGGCACACACCTGCATGCTGTTCGCGGACCGCATGACGTCCGCCACCAGCAGCCAGTTCTGCGTGAACTCCGTGACGATGGCCGCGAGCACCTGTGGGTCGGCGGCACGACACAGACGCAGCCAGCAGCAGCAGCAACACCGCGTGGTGTCAGGGGTCGGCGACGCAAACCGCAAGGCGCCGAGCGGCTGTGGGCGCATGCAACTGGCAACAGGAACAACGGCCGCGCGCCAACCGCCCCGGAGCAATGGCCGTGAAGCCGTTGCCTGCCGGCATGGGGGGCTGTGGCGCACCTGGTCGTCCGGCCCGGTCCAGGCCAGCCCCCGCAGGCCGCCGTCAGGCACGGTGCCCATGCGCAGCAGCGGGTGCTTAACGCCCGTGGCCAGCGAGCCCTTGGGCCCCGCCAGCAGGCCGCTGCCTTCCCGCGCCGCGCCAAAGCCGGCGCCTGGGTGCATGCCTCCGGCGCCGGGCGGCTTGGCGGGGCTTTTGAGCTTCTTGGACTGGCGGGGGGAGGATTGGGTAGGTGGGCGTGTGTTTGCGACCACGCGTGCGCGGCAGGGTGCTTGCGCATGCGGTGGGGCAGGGAGCTGCAGAGGGCTGCAGGGCAACGCACGCGCACGGCCCCAGGCCGTCCCACGCGTTGTTGGGTTCGGATCCCACCTTGTCGTCCTTCATGCCACCGCTCGTCTTTAGCTTGAAGCTCTGCACCGGGAGGGGCGAACGACAGCGGGTTTGAGCCCAGCGCCCTGGCCCCCTCTTCCGCCCCTCATCGCCGCGTGTCCCACTGCCGGCCCCTCCGCCACCGCCATCCCTCATCCTTACCCCTTCCACGCTCCGGCCACATAGCCACTGTTGGCCTTCCCCCTCGCCCTGCTGCCCATGCCCCTCCCTTGCCCGCCAGCTGTCACCCCACCTTGGGCACCGCAACCGTCAAGACCGTCTAGTTGGTCACCGCCAACGTCGCGCTGCTGCCCTCGTCAGGCCCTCGTTTCAGGCCCTCGTTTCAGCCCCGTGCCCCCTTCCCCCATCTCTACCCTCTCTCTGACCCGCACCTTGGGCGCGCCGCCCGTCATGATGGTCGAGTCATCGTCGTCCATGTCGCGCTGCTTGCGCTTGCTGCGCTTTGACGCGGGCCCGTCGTCGGTCAGGTCCGCCAGAGGCCGCATCATGTTGCCTGCGGGCCCACGGCCGCCCACAGCACCACGCGCGCCCCCGTCAGCGAGGGCGAAGGCTGACGGCCCGCCGCACAGCCCCCCGCCTAGCCGCTCCCCGCTCCCTGCCGCAACAGCGCCACACGCCCCCACACGCAAGCCCGCGCACACCTGCGGGGCCCACGCGGCGCTGGCCGCCGCCCGCCCCGCCCGCACGGCCGTGGTGCGTAGGCGCGGGGCTGGGCTCCCCCAGGGAGTCCGTGTCGTCGGCGCCGGCCTGCTGGTATGTAGGGCGCCGCGGCGCGCCCGGGCGCTTGTAGCTGGGCATCTTGCGCGCCAGCGCCAGCTCCTCCTCCAGCGCGGCGGCCTGTGGCCCGGGGCCGGCGAGCGGGCGGTGTGGGGGTGCAGGGCAAGACGGGTCCGCGAGCAGAGCGGCGGCGGCTGGGCCGCGTGTCGTGGCTCCGGCGGTCTCCCAACGGGCATTGCATCTCCCTGCCCCTGCCCTTTCCCCTGTCCCTGACAGCTGTCGTCCGCCCCCTGCCCGCGCCGCGCTCACCGCCGCGCCGGTGCGTGCGTACATGGCCGCCTCGTAGGCCGCATCGTAGTCTGCCTGCAGGTCGGCGGCCGCAGCCAGCCGCGCCACGTCCTCCTCCTGCACACGCACACACGCAAGCACACACACACGATCGGGTAAACAAGGGATCCGGGTCGGGTCCACAGCTCGTCACAGCCCTGGCTGCGTCCCAGCTGGCCCTGCTGTCGGGCCGCTGGCCGGACACGCCCCGCTGCGATAGGACGCCCCCACGAGCACATCCGGACCGGACGGCGCCGCCCGCTGCTGTGCCGGCTGCTGCCAGCTTTCTGCAGCTCCTCGGTCCCACCTCCAGCTGCCGGACCAGCTGCTCCATGAGCTCCTCGGGGCTGACCAGCACCGTGAACGACAGCTCCTCGGCGGCAGGCAGCTCAATCTCCACCTCCCGCTCCGGCGTGGCGGGCGCTGTGGGGCGCTCTGTGGGCGCGGCACGCGGACGCAGGGCCGGGGGAGGTGCCGGGGTCGGAGCACGGACGGGTTTGGACTGCGGTACGGTACGTGGCCGCAGCTGGGCCCGTGGCCAGCAGCTGGCAGGGAGGGAGGCCTACGGACAGCGTCGTGGTGACCTGCCGCCCAGCACCCGACAGGGGAGCAGCGCCGCTGGGCCGCAGGGCTCAGCGGCCCGTGCTGAGCCGGGGGCTGCGGCCGCTGCGCGCTCGGCCGCGTGGGCGGATTGCAAGGGGACTGCACCCCGGGCGTATCAAACTCAGGACCGTGCGGCAAGCCATCAGTTGGGCCTCATGTTTGGAGCCACCCTCTTCGGGGGGAGCAGGACAGCCGCCGGCGCGACGCACCCGAGTCCGAGCCACCATTGGCAAGCAGCTTACTGGGCGGGGGCTCGGGCACACCGCCCTTGACCCGGCCCAGCTCCGAGGGCGCCACCTCCAGCACCACGCGCGGCTCAACATGCTGCAGAAGAGGAGGAGGAGGAGGGGAATGAGGAGGGGGATGACGAGGATTGTGGGAGAGGGAGGGCGAGGCGGAGGGCGGGAAGGCCGCCGTGACGGGGGCAGGGGCGTGGCGCTGGGGGGGGCAGGACCTTGGGACAGAAGCCGCGAGGCGCCAGGTGCTGCTGCGACCTGAGCGTACAAGGTGCGCCGGCGCCATGCGAGGAGGTTTGAGGTCGTGGTGGGCCCTCGGCCGTACCTTGAGTTTGGAGCGGTCAAACTTTGCGGCGTCGACCGCTATTCGCAGCGCCGCCGCTCTCTTCCACAGCCGCTCCTGCAGGGTGCAGAGGCGGCAGACCCTCAGCGCCCAGCGCGTGACTGCGCTAGCGCAGCAACGCGCGGCTCGAGCGCATGCCTCGTGGCGGAATGCGGGCCGCTGGGGTGCTGCCGCCCTGCGGTAGCCGCACTGGTCGCGAGGGGTAGGGCTCACGTGTTGCGGCCGCGTGCGCGCGGACCGCCACCGCCACGCACGCGCTGCCCCCCAGCAGTCTGGTGGGTCTCATGTGCGATCGCATAGAGGTGTGCGTAAGCCCACCTGCATGAAATCCTCTGCGAGCCATTGCGCCTCCCGCAACAGGTAGTCCCAGTGCGTGGCGTTCCGCTTGGGCTCCTCCGCAGGGAAGTTGAACGCCGCCGCCAGGGTCTTCCATTGCGCCTGGACATCAAGGGGGGCCGTAAGGGTTGAAGGGGGGCGCGGCAGCACGCCCCGACTGTCGCAGCTGTCGATCACTGCACGCATGCGCTGGCACCCACCCCTTTCCCCCCGCCACGCACCTTGAGCGCTGCTGCCTTTTCAAGCAACGCATCTTCCTTTGCCTTTTGGTCGCCTGGCGACGCCATAGCGCGCCCGCCGGACTCCGTTTGGGTTTGGGCGGCTAGTCAAGCATCGGAGTTAGCACGCGGGACGCATCCGGGTGATAGGGACGCTTAAAAGCGTCCTATAACCGGCGCGGCTGCGGCGGTGCGCGGGAAAGTTGACCAGATGCCCTCGCGGATGTCCTATCCCGCGCTCAGGCTGGCCTTCCCTGCGACATGTATTCCGGGGCCCTCTAGCAGTATCGTATAGTGCGTAGGTCAGGCCATGCGGCCGGAAGCGCGGGAAGCAACAAAACTTCAGAAGTATCGTGGCGTCGCTCTTTTCCGCCTAGCCTTGCTGCGGTACGTCGCTTGATGGCCTGCCTATTCGCGTGGTGCCGGCTTGCGTTCAGCAGCGCCCTGGCTTGCTCAGCCCTGCGTTTGCCGTACAGCGCGGGGCAGACCTGCTCTCGCTGGGCTCGCCAAGGGGTGCGTGAGGCAGCTGACGTCGCGCTGAGGAGCGTAGGGCAAAGCAGAGGGGTTCGGGGTCACGTGTGAGCTCGGGTCGAGGATGCCAACCCATCCAGCGTCTATGTTGGCCCCCGCGCAGTCCTGGTCCGGTGGGCCCGGACCCGACGCCCCGCTGGGCCCCTGGCCGGTCTACCACCGGGCGTGCAGCTGGGCCTGTAGCTTCCGCACGGAGCCTGCACACGGGGCAGGACCAGTGCTGGTCGGGGGTGGGTCGGCCGTGGGTGGGGTCCCCACACGGCAGGCCCTCGTCAGCCCTGCGTCGGCGTCGGCGGCACCGCCCTGGCCCCGGCTCGGGCTGTAGCTGGAGGAGCAGCGCTACTGGGAGCTGCGTCGATGGCTTAGGAGCTTGCAGTGGTCCACATCGTCGTGTGCTACGCGGAAGCACACCGGTGGGGGCACGACCCGGCTTGTGCTCCACAGTGTAGCACCTGCGTCACATCCCGACGCATCCCGACATCCGGAACTGCATTGCGCGCTCGCGCCGCCGCCCGACCGGGCGCCCAGAGGCTAACCTGTGGAGCACAAGCCGGGTCGCGACCCCACCGGTGCGCTTATGCGTAGCACACGACGATGTGGACCACTGCAAGCTCCCCAGCCATCGACGCAGCTCCCAGCAGCGCTGTCCCATCTGTGATCTGAGTCGGGGCCAGGGCGGTGCCGCCGACGCCGATGCAGGGCTGACGCGGGCCTGCCGTGTGGGCACCCCACCCACGGCCGACCCACCCCCGACCAGCACTGGTCCTGCCCCGTGTGCAGGCTCCATGTGGAAGCTACAGGCACAGCTGCACGCCCGGTGGTAGACCGGCCAGGGGCCCAACGGGGCGTCGGGTCCGGGCCCACCGGACCAGGACTGCGCGGGGGCCAACATAGACGCTGGATGGGTTGGCATCCTCGACCTACCCGAGCTCACACGTGACCCCGAGCCCCTCTGCTTTGCCCCACGCGCCTCAGCTCGACGTCAGCTGCCTCACGCACCCCTTGGCGAGCCCAGCGAGAGCAGGTCTGCCCCGCGCTGCGCTGCAAACGCAGGGCTGAGCAAGCCGGGGCGCTTGCGCTGAACGCAAGCCGGCACCACGCGGCTAGGCAGGCCGTCAAGCGACCTACCGCAGCTAGGCGGGAAAGAGCGACGCCACGATACCTCCGAAGTTTTGTTGCTTCCCGCGCTTCCGGCCGCATGGGGAGGCGGGTTCGTGCCGTATCCCGGCAGTCCTACCACCGGCATCATTACAGCGCCCCGTGCGAGCTCGCGGCGCTTCACGTCCGGCTGCCAGCCGCCTCGCGCCTGCACGCGTCAGGCGCCCGACAGCCGCCCCAGAGCCGCCACCGCGCTCTCCGCCGCCATCGCCGCCGCCATGCTGTCCTTGGCCAGCCGTCGCGCCGCCGCCAGCGTCGCGGACACATCGCTGTCCATCTCGACCCTCACCCCGGCGCCGCCCTTGCCCCCACCGCCCACCCCCGACCCCGGCCGCGTCGCCTGTGCGCTGCCATCCCCTGGGTCCAGCGCCGCCTCTGCCGCCAGCGCCGCCTCCGCCTCCGCCAGCGCGGCGTCGGCTGCTTCCGACAGCGCCGCGCTGGCGGCCTCGGCCGCCAGCGTGCGCGCGGCGCTGATGCCGCTGCCGCCGCCGGGCCGCCGCGCCTGGCGTGGCGCTGGCGGGACCGGGCTAGCGGCGCTGGCCCTCGAGTCCCGGGTCATGAAGGCCTGGCGGCAAGGGCCGGGAGACAGGGAGGCGTGAGCGAACTTGGGCAAGCTTGCTTGCATGTGGGGGCCCCGGAGATGTTGATGAGCTTGGCAGGTCAAGGACTGGATGCAACAGGCTGATGCAGGGCGAGCATGCAGGCGTGTGGCCGTAGGGGAGGCGCGGCGCCCGGCCCACACCTGCAGCCCCTCGTCGAGCGCCTGTAGCCCGGCGGTGATGCTGGCGATGCCGCCCAGGTCCACGCCGGGGCCCTCCGGCTCCCCCGCCGCCGCCCCTGCGCCGCCGGCCCCTGCCGCGCCCTTGGCCGCCGCGCTGCCCGCCATGGGCTTGTGCGTGCCGGCGCCGCCCTGGCGAGCCAGGTTGCGCAGGAAGGCCGGCGGCGGCGCGCCGTCGCCGAAGCCGCCGCCACCGCCGCCGCCGCCGCCGCCGCCCTTGGCCGAGGCCGCCGCGGAGGGCGTGGGCGGCTCGCTGGCGCCTGGCTCGCCGCGGCCTGGCGGAGGGTCCCAGGTATCTTGCGGCGTGTTGCGGGCGCAGGGGATGCGGTGGCGCAGGCCGTCGCAGCACATGAAGAGCTCCAGGCGGCCGGTGGCGGTGTGGAGGCGGAAGCCCAGGTGCGGGTCCAGCTGCGGTCGGGGTGTGGGAGGGTGGTGTGCGGATGTGGGTGGGGTTGGTTGAGGGAAGCTGATGGGTACGTGCGCGCCGCGCGGGCTGCGAGTGCGTCGTGGGAGGGGCCAAGCATGCGGCAGGGTTTGCCAACAGCGGCGACAGCATCAGCCTGGCGCAACGCGCAACGGGCCAGGAGTTGCAAGGCCGGGCGACGACCCCACCTGCATGTCGATGTGCGGCGGCGGCGGCGGGGGCGCCGCCGCGTTCGCCGCCGCCGCCGCCATCATCGCCGCCGCCAGCCCTCCTGCCGGCAGCGACGCCCGCAGCTCTTCGCCGCCGTCGTCCCCCGCGCCACCGCCCTGGCGGCCCGCGTCGCGCCAGCGGCGCGTGATGTCGCCCGCCGGGCTGTAGCACGTGCCGGATCCCGTCGTACGGTTGTACAGCAGCGCCAGGCCGCCGCCGGGGTACTGCACGAACCCTCCTCCCCCTGCCCCTCCTGCCCCTCCGCCGCCGCTTTCCCAAGATGCCGCCACGCCGCCGCCGCGGAACATGGCCATGAGCTTGTACGGCGCCTCCCCGCCGCCGCCGAGCAGCGACGGCCAGGCACCGGCGGTAGCGGACGCCGATGCCGACGGCGACGGCTCCGCCGCCTCCGGCGGCGCCGCGAGCGCGGTATAGTCCAGATCCACGCTGACGGCGAGGTCGCCGCCAGGCCAGAACGCGGCGGCGGAGCCGTCGCGGCGCACAACGAGAGCCTTGCCGCCGCCGCGCTGGCGGGGATAGGAGGCTTCGTGCTCTACGGTCAGCGCCTCGGGCGGCGGCCGCGGCGGCGGCGGGCCGGCGGCGCCGCCGCGCGGGCGCGCCGGCGGGCCGGGGCGCTGCGGCAGCTTGGAGGGGCAGAAGGTGGGCAGCGCGTCCACCACAGCCTGCGGCGGAGGCGGGGGTAAGGAGAGCGAGGTGCAGGTGTCGGGGTCAAGGCTTGGGACTTGTTGGGGCGGTGTGGGTCGCCGAGCATGCCAAAGCATGGCACGACGCAGCCCAGGTCTTGCTGGGTCGATGCTGCTTGGGGTGGTGGCCCGCTTGCCGTCGGCAGCTAAGTGCTGCGCAGCACGGGGCCACTCGCAGGCAGGGCCGTTCGCAGCGCGGGGCCACTCGCAGCACGGGGCCACTCGCAGCACGGGGCCACTCGCAGCACGGGGCCACTCGCAGCACGGGGCCACTAGCAGGCAGGGGCCACTCGCAGCACGGGGCCACCCGCAGCGCGGGGCCACTAGCTTAACCCTTTAACCTTTAACTAGCAGGCGGCGCCGCGGCTTGCCTGGAACTGCGTGCCCTGCAGCTGCGCCGCGGGCCGCAGCACGGCGGAGCCGGGCAGCGGCGGCCGCCGGCCCCGCGGCCGCAGCCCGGGCGCCCCCGAGGAGGTGGACGAGAAGGACGACATGGCCTCCAGCGCCGCCGCGAGGACGTCGTCGGAGGAGGGCGGCGGCTCGCCGGGCGCTGTGCTGCCGCCGCGGTCCGAGGGGACGGGCGACGGCGACGCCAGGCCGCGGCTCGCCAGCGCTGCGCAGGGGCGGCGGCAAGGGGGCCGCATGCGGGAGGCGAGCGCGAGGGAGGAAGCGTCGGGGAAGCGTTGCAGGGGCCGGAGGCAGGGTCGAACGCATGCACTTGGCTATAAGGCGAGCAGCCGCTCGCCCGTGCAGCTGCGAGCCGGAAAACAAACCCCCACGCAACCCACGGAAGACGACCCCCACCTGACTCGCTACTGTTGCAGCGAGGCAGCCGCCGTCGTGCCTCAGCCGGCGGCAGCCGCGCGCCGCGGCCCGGCAGCCCGTGCGCGGGGCGGACAGCACCGCGGCCGCCGGCCGCGCCGGCAGCGGCGCTGGAGCTCGTGGAGGCCGGGGAGCTGCCGCTGAAGGGCGGCGTGCGCCCGCTGGGGCCTGCGGCATGAGTTGGGGCGGCCTCGATCAGCAAGCACGGACGCTGGCAAGCCCGCGGCACATCCGGCGGCCGCGCCCCAGGCACGGCTAGCAAGCAAAGCCGGCTGCCGCGCACGCACACACGCCTCAGCGCCTGGGTGCGTTTGTGCGCCCGGCCCCTGCTGCGCACCCGCTCTCGTGCCGCCTGCGCCGGTGGCGGCCGGCGCGCTGCCTGGCGCCGCCGCCCTGGCTAGCAGCAGCGCCTCCAGGTCCAGCTTGGCGCTGGCCTGCGTGTGGGCGTGCGTAGAGGGCGGTGCGGGGCCTCGATGGGCACCGGGGCCGCGGTGCCTTCGAAGGGCTAGCCAGGGCCTGCGTGGCCCTGCGGCAGGCGCTAGGCGCTGCGTGCCCTTGGCCCTGTCGCGGCCGCACCTCCCGCTCGCCAGCACCCCACCCCTGGCGCGTGCTCCAGTACGCCCTGCCCCTTGCGCAGCCCCTGCCGCGGCCGCGGCCGCACCTCCCGCTCGCCGTCGTCCACGGGCCGGCCGTCGATGACCTTGAGCCCCGGGCACAACGCCAGCGCCACAAGGCGGACGTGGTCGGGTGGGAGGGCCTGGCGGGCGGAGGAGGGACGCGGCCTGCAGTCAGGCAGGCATCGCGCTTGCTGCTGCAGCGTCGCACTGCCAGGGCTCTCACCACCCAAGTCGAGCGCCACCCTCCAACAACGGGCCGCTGCGGCGTGGGTCGCGCCGCGGAGCAGCCACAAGTCCCCAGACGAGCCCCACCTGCCGACCGCGCTCAAGGCGCTGCGGCCCTAGCTCCCCCCTGCACTATGCGGCGGACCCATGACCCCCGCAGTCCCTCTGGTGCTCCCCATGACCCCGCGGCCATGACCCCGCGGCCATGACCCCGCGGCCATGACCCCGCGGCCATGACCCCGCGGCCATGTTCTTGCCGCAACCGTGAGCCCCCCTGGCCATATCCGCAAACCTTGTCTCGTGCTTTCCCCATGTCCCAAACCCAAGCACGCCGCACCTTGGACACGGGGTTGTTGGCAATGGCCAACCGCTGCAGCCCGGGCAGCCCCGCCAGAGCGCGCAGCTCGCCGGGCGCGGCCACCTGGTGTGGGGTGTGGGGGGGCGGCAAGTGCCAGGGGAGCAGCGGACCAGTGAGGGGGCGGGAGGCAGCGGAGACGGAGCTGAAAGAAATGGTGCGGGTTGGGCTGCGGGGCTTGCGAGCGGCGAGGCGCAGCTGCTCCGCGGGCGAGCCGCGCCTTGGCCTGGTGCGCGGCCTAGCGCCTTGGCCTGGTGCGTGGCCTGGTGCAGTGGCGCTGGGCGGCGCGCTGGGGTGTCTGGTGGCGCCGCAGCCTCTGGACGCGGGGCCTCCGAAGCCCGGCGGTAGAGCGTGCTCGGTTCCGCCAGCACGCCGCAAACGGGCCGCCGTGCAGTACGGCGGGAGCGTCCGGTGCTCTGCAAGTGGGGGCCTGGGCCGCTGCGCCGCTGCGCACCTGGTTGCTCTGCAGCCATAGGTCCGTGAGCGCGGACAGGCCGGACAGCGGAGCCAGGGACACCACCTGCGGCAGCGGCGCGAGGGACGGGGGCGGCGGCCGGGCCAGGGGAGTCAAGGACAAGTCCTGCAGGCAGGAGCGCTGCCAGCCAAGCTTCGGCCCCGACCGCCGGAGGGAGCCGCGGAGGACAGGTCCCTCCCATAGGGCGGAGGGCAGGCGGCTCTGAGGGAAGGCACGGCCGGGGCAGACAGCCCCGGGCGACATTGAGGTGCAGTGACGGATGTGGCGGCCAGGGCGGGGTGCAAGCCGAGTACCTGGCTGCATGCTCTCGGCGCCACCCCTGCCGAGGCGCGGAGCGCAGGCTGCTGCGGGGCCACTGCAGGAGGCACCCCGGCCCTCAGCCGCTGTGCTCTCTCTCACAACCACCCGCCGTGTGCCCCGCCGTGTGCCCCGCCGTGTGCCCCGCCTGGCTGCTCGCCGCAGCGCCACCCTGCGGCTGCGGCCGTGGCCGTCCCACTGCCCCCCGCACCTTGTTGTGGCTGGCGTTGAGGGTGGCCAGGGAGGCCAGCGCCTGCACGCCCTGCGGGGCAGCAGCAGCAGCGGGGGCGGGGCGGCGGCGTGTGGCACGTCACGGCGTCCCGCGCGTGCGGGGGCAGCGGCGGGGGCGGGCGCTCGGTGCTAGCTGTCCGGCACCCGGCGCCTGGGCTGAGCGCCTGGCGGCGCTACCGCAGTCGCGTCAGACTAGCGCGGCCCCGGTCCCACACAGCCGACCAAGGCTAGCACGGCCGGGGCCGCGCGCAGCAGGGGCCCTCGGGCCGCCCGCAGCCCGGCGGGCCAACCTTCGGGCTTGGCCCCTCGGTGCCAGCCCCACTTAATTGATCCAAGCTACAGCGCGCAGCAGGGGCCCTCGGGCCGCCCACTGGCGCGCTTCTTGAGGCTGGCCAGCTGGTTGTGGCGCCCGGCATGGCAGCGCCTCTATGCGTGCCAAGTAAGGAAGCTGCAGCTCTATGTGTACATGTAGGCAGGGGTACAGCAGTAGCGGTCCTGCGGGCCGCACCTTGAGGCTGGCCAGCTGGTTGTGGCTGACGTTGAGGCTCTGCAGCTTCATTAGCGGCGCCAGGCCCGACAGCGAGGACAGGCTGTTGAAGGCGAGCGAAAGCGAGCGCAGGCCTGTGGCCTGGGCCACCGAGCCCACATCTGTGGCGCCCTGCGGGTGGAGCAGCGCAAGCGCCAGCATCAGTACGAAAGGGCAGAGGCCGGGGATGGGCGAAGTGGGGAATGACACGTGTCAGCTGGCGCGGTCGTGGCGGGGCGTGCGGTTTGGGGCCCGGGAACGGTGTGCGTAGAGGCGCGGTGCGGTGCAGGGGGGGTGCAGGGGGCGGTGCAGGGGCGGTGCAGGGGCGGTGCAGGGGGCGGTGCAGGGGCGGCTGGCTGTGGCCTGACTTATTTGTGAGGCTGAGTGCGGCTACACACACTTTGGCGAACTAAACAGTTCCTGCTTGAATGACCGGCATTGCATTGTATGTACTAATCCTGCCTTGTTGGTGAGGATGAGCTCCTCAACCTCGCGGAGGTCGGACGTGAAGGCGGCCTCCTTAATGTCCTGTGGCAGGGTGGAGGCCGCCGGGAGGTGCAGCTTGGGTATACCCTCGGCCTCAGTTCGGCACGCCGATTGGCGTTTGGCACCGCAGACAGGCAGTACATGTGTACGAGCTGCAACAAGTCGCTGCTAGCGCAGGCTGTGCGACATGATGATAGCCCGCCGGGGCGGGGAAAGTGGCATGTTGGGACAACATGTCGCCCCGTGCGCAAACCCGCCCCCGACCCGACTCTCACAAGCGGCCCGCCCGATCTGTTGTTTAACTTACCCACGCTGTAATGGACATGTTGCGTGCCGCGGGCGCTTCAAGCCCACGAGGGCTGCACACCCCGCGGCGCTTACATGGCTCGCCTTTTATGCCATTAGCCAAAACTGTCTATCCTGCAATTGTTCGTTGTAGAGAGGGCTATGTCCGTGAAGTGCGGAACAGACAACTTGACCGAGCGTTCTGCTTCTTTCGTTAAATTGCAGAATAGTGGATTATCGTGACATCACACACCAAGCACGGGGTGTGCAGATAAATCTGAGCAGGAGTGGGCATTGCCGCACCGACAACCCGCAATCCGGCACAAATAGCCAAAATAGCTCCGAGTTTTCACCGGAAGAGCGAAGCGCAAGCGATCCCCTTTTCTAGCTCTCCTACAGAGCCAGACGGTTGACGTCGTCTGTGCTCGAGACGCAGGCTTCCGCGTATAGCTTAACCATTCAGGCTGCCGCCTGCTGACGGGTCGTCTAACTTGCAGATCTGCTCCAATTAGCATGCCCAGCCTGTGCTGAGGGGGGCTGAAGAGCCCTGCTACGGACCTCGGGGAACACTGCTGCAGCAGGCGCTTCAGCCTGCGACTTTCGACGCCATGTCTGGTGACTATGGTGACGGCACAGGTGTTGATGATGGGGAGGTCTACGACGAGGAGCTCCTGGACTACAACCCGCACGATGAGGCTGTTCTTGCTGAGGAGCTGGAGGCCTATGGCGAGCAGGGTTTGCAGGAGGCTCTTGCCTACTCCAACAAGCAGGCTGCTGCTTCTGCAGAGGAGCCAGCCAGTCCTCGCGGAGGCGCCATGCAGGACGATGCCGACGAGCGGCGGAATCAGCGGTCTCCTGGTGCTGATGACAGGCGCTCAGAACGTTCTCCAGTAGAAGACGGCGAGCGCGAGGAGGGCGAGGAACCTGAGGAGGCCGACCGGCAGCACCGTGCCGGCGGTGGCTGTGAGCGCGACAGGGACGGCGCCCGTCCGCAAGACCGCGATGCCGACCGCCGGCGCATGGACTACGACCGCCGGCGCGACGACGACCGCGGCGCTGACCGCCCACGGTACTACGACGAGCAGGACCGCGCGCGGGAGGCAGACCGCGGCGGTGCCGACCGGGACCGGGACCGCGCGCGGGAGCGCGACGGCGACCGCGCCAGGGACTGGGATCGTGATCGGGAACGCGACCGCTACGCGCGCTCCGATCCGCCGCCGCGGTCCAGTGCGCCTGCCGCCGGCAGGATGGACGCGGCGCTACGGGACGACCTGCCCCGGACGCGCGCGCCCTACGGCCCTCCCAACATGCGGCGCGAGGATCTCCGCCAGCCCGGCGGCGGCGGCTCCCCGGCCATCGTCCGTTCGGCCTCAGCTGCTGCAGATGCGGATGCTGCGCTGGCACAAGACCGGGACCGTCAGCCAGCCGGCGCCAGCGCGCCGCCGGCGGACCGGGACAGGGAGCGCAGCAGGGAGCAGCAGCCGGCGGCTGATGACCGGCGGGACCGGCCGACGGGCTACGAGAGCAGGCGCGACGATCGGCGCGACGGCTATGCGGACGCTGGCGGCGAGAAGGACCGCGACCGCGCGGCTGCCTACGACAGCGGCCGTGACAGGGACCGGGGCCGGCCGGCAGCAGCGTATGAGAGTGCTCGAGGTCGGGACACGGACAGGGAGCGGCCTTCTGCTTATGACGCAGCGCGTGACCGCGACAGGGACCGCCCGGCAGCAGCCTATGACAGCGGTCGGGACCGCGAGCGGGAGCGGGACCGCCCCGCTGCCTACGACAATGCCCGCGACAGGGACCGCCTGCCTGCTTACGACAGCGGCCGGGACCGGGACCGAGCTGCGGCCTACGACGCCGCCCGCGACCGCAACCGCGATCGCCCCGCGGCCTACGACGCCACCCGCGACCGCCAGCCCGCCTACGACAGCGGCCGGGACCGCGAGCGCCTGCCGGCGCCGCAGCCCAGCCGGCCGCTGCCCATGGACATCGACCTTCGTGGCAGCGGTGGCTCCTGGGACCCCGCTCGCGACCGTGACCGCGACGCCGGCCGGCCGCTGCCGGCGCCGCAGCCTAACCGGCCGCTGCCCATGGACATCGACCTCCGGCCCACAGCGACCGCGCAGCCGCGCAGCGACCGCCGCTATGACGGCTACGACGGCTATGACGCGCCGCAGGCGCCCATTCCCATGGCCCCAGTGCCCATGGCGCCGGGGCCCATGGTGGCCGCCCCCATGGCGCCTGTCCCCATGTCCCATGTTCCCATGGCGCCTGCGCCCATACCCATGGTGCACGCGCCAGCCCCCGGCCCGCTGGGGCCCATGGTGCCCCTGGCCGCCTACGACCGCAGCCCCCACGCCGCCGCCTACCCGCCGCCGCGCGACTACGCGCCGCCGGCCGGACCGCCGCCGGCGCGCATGGACGAGCACCTGGTGGCGCCGGGCGCCAGCCACCACCGCGAGTATGAGCGGATGGACCGCGACGTGGACCGGGACCGCCGGGCCGGCTCCCGGGAGGCGCCCGACTGGCGTCGCCACCACGAGCCGCCCGGCGGCCGGGGACCAAGCTCGCGCGAGCGCACGCCGCCGGTGCCCATGGGCGGCGCGCCGCGTGGGGAGGTGTCGCCGGAGCGCCGCGCCGCCGCGGGCCGGGCGGCAGTGGACGATGTTGTGAGGCAGTTCCGGGCGCAACAGGGCACCACGGCGCCGCCGGTGGCGGCCGCAGCGCCACCGTTGGCGGCGGACGGGGCGCCGCCGGCGCCGCGGCCGCGCGCGCCGCTGTTCGTGGGCGCCAAGCGCGGGCCGCCGCCCGAGGGCGGCTTCAAGCCGCGACCGTTGGGCGACGGAGTCAAGCGCGCGTCCGAGGCGCCGGAGCCGCGGGAGGAGGGCGAGGACGTCCCGGATGAGGAGCCACGGCCTCAGGAGCCGCGCGGCGAGGGCGCCGCCCGCGGCAGAGACCGCTGGGGGCAGCCTGTGGCGCGGCCGGAGGGCGGCAGCGGCGGTGGCCGCTCGCCGCGTAGCCCGGACGCTATGGAGCTGGACGATGGGGGCCGGAGGGATGACTCCCGTGGGCCGTCGGTGGCGCCGAGCGGTGACGGCGGCAGCGGCAGCCGGGAGGTGTCGGTAGAGCCTGACCTGGACCGTGTGGGTTCGGAGCAGCGGCGCAGAGGCACCGGCCACGATGGCTGGGGTCGTAGGGAGGGCCGGTCGGAGAGCCGTTCGCCGGATGAGGACCGCCGAGCGGCGCGTGAGCCGCACAGGCGCGAGCGCTCGCTGTCACCCGGGGCCCGCCGCGAGCCTGAGCCGCGGCCTGTTCGCGGCGACGGCATCGCACGGGCTGACGCGGGCCGGGCGGGGCCTGCTGAGCCCCGGGCCTTGCGGGGCCGGTCCCGCTGGGAGGATGAGTCGGAGGCGAAGCGCGAGGCGCCGCGGGGCGCCGGCGGCGACGGCGGCGGCGGTGCGCGTGCGGCCTCTGCCGCGATGGATGTTGACGACCGCGGCGCCAGGCTGCCAGCCGACGGCGGCGGCAGCAGGGAGCGCGACTGGGACCGAGGCGCAGGTCGGCAGGAGCTGGGCTATCGTCCTCGGGATGGCGGCGGCGACGGGGTCGGCGCGCCACGCGGCTACGCGGCGCCCGACGACCGTGATCGGGGGCGGGAGAGGGAGCTTGACGGCGGCCGTGACCGCGCCGACCGGGACCGGCGCGAGGGCGCCGGCGAACAGCAGGGCTGGCGCGCCGATGCCCGGCCCGAGCACCGTGATCGCGAAGGGGACCGGCCGGCGGCTGGTGGCGGCGGCTGGCGCGATGAGCGGGGCTACGGTGAGCGTCCCGACAGCCGCCGGGAGGCCGAGCCGGACCGGCGGCAGGACCCGCAGCCGCAGCGGGCGCCTTACGACGATCGCAGGGCTGCGCCGCCGAAGCGTGACGCGTACGATGACCGCCGCCGCGACGGCGTCGATGACCGGCGGCTGCCGCCGACAAGCTCTGGCGCTTCCGCCGGCGACCGGCGTGATCGCGAGCGCGACCAGGCCTGGTCGGACCGGGACCGGACGCGGGACGCGGATCGGGACCGGCAGCCGGGCGGCCGGGACCGGCCGCCACCAGATCGGCCCGCTGCTGCGCCTGAGAGGGACCGGGACGCCGGCCGCGGCTACGGCGGCGACCGCCCGGCGGGACGCGACGACCGAGGGTATGGCCGGGACAGCGGCGGCGGTGGCGGCGGCCGCGACGGCGGCGACCGAGGCTATGGTCGGCCTGCAGGCGGCGCAGCTCCGGGCGGCGGCCGGGACTGGGACCGCGACCGAGGCCGGGAGCGCGATGATCGCGGCGGCGGCGGCGGCGGCGCTGTGGGCTATCAGCGCAACGGAGGGCCTCCGCAGGATGCCAGGTATGCAGGGGCCGTGGCGGGCGGGCAGCTGGCGGCACGGGCGCGGTGCGGCTTCAATGTGCGGCAGCGCGCTGCTGTCCCTACGGCCCCTGCCGCCCCGCTCCCCGCTGCACCCTCGCTGCCGCAGGCGCGACGGCATGCCGCCCATGAAGCGCCCCCGGGCTGAAGAGCCCCCCGCACGCGACGGCGGCGCCCGCGGGCACCCGCCGCCCGGCCAGGCCGGCATGAGCAGCGCCGACATCGGTGAGGGCTGCAGCGCGACGGGCCAGGGACGGGGCCGCGACTGGTGCTGGGGCTGCCCGACTGCCTGGGGTTGTCCCTCGTTATGGCTGACGCCCTTTGGCAGGAAGCGTGTGGGGCTCCGCCCTGGCTGGGACTGCGCGCGCCAGTGCAGTCCAGTATGCCCATGACGTAACGTAGTGTCATGCTGTTCCTCCTTCCTCAATCCCTCGGTGTTTACCGCAACCTGACCGTACCTCACCTCACTCGTGTCTGCGCGCCCGCCATCCCGGCCTGCCACCTACCTTACGTGAGGTCCACGGTGGCGGGCCCCCCGTGTGTGGCTGACGAGTGTCACCTGCTGGCGCTGTGCCCACTGCTGCCCCTCTCCCCTCGTCCCTCGTGTCGGGCCTCCGTCCCGCAGTGAGGGCCATGATGGCAGCCCCGGGCGCCCAGCCCCACGCTCCGAGCGCCGCCGCCGACCACGCGCCGCCCGCTGCGACGGTGGAGGCCAAGAAGAAGCTACTGTGGGCGTCCAAGAAGGCCGAGGCCGCGGCCAGCGACGTGAGTGCTGCACACGTATCGCCATGGCAGCGCCAGGCCGGCTCGTCCTGGCCGTACTGCAGTGGCGATCGCATAGGGTGGAGCCACGCGCCTGTCCGTGCTGGCTGGTCACGTATCGCTGCCGTCTCGCGCTTGCTGCTGCCCCGCCCCCGCTGCTGTCGAGCGCAGGACGTCGAGTCCAAGTTTGGAGCCAACCGCTGGGACCGCGCGGTGGAGGTGCGTCCCTCGCGGCGGTGCCGTGACGCGCTGCCTGGGGCAGGCGATGAGGCTGCACGGTGCATGGCAGCTCGCGTGCCGCCCTTGCTCCCCATCCTCGCCAAGGGCTGCTGCGGCAGCAGCGCGGCGCGTTGGGGCCATGCGCTGCCTGCTGCTTGCTTGCCGCCATGCGCCTGGCGGGCCGGCTGGTTGCACCCGCAGTTGCATAAGTAGCATGAGCGCACTCGGGCAGGCTTCATGCGACCTGCCCTCCCTGTTCATGGAGAAGAACCAGGGTCTCTGCCCGCTGCCGCCCCTCCATGGTTGCAGGTCTTGGGAGACGACCACCAGAAGGAGAAGTTCGCAAGGCTACTGGTGGGGTGGGGCTCCACGAGGAGATGGGTCTGGCATTCCGGGGGGTGCTGGCGGGGGAATGGCACCTCGCTGGGTTCGTGCCGTCGCTGGCTGACGCCCCGGCCCGCTCGTCCCGCCCCCGGCCCGCGGCCATCGCGACAGGCAGGCGGTCCAAGCCCCGGATGTGATGCCCCCGATCTCTCCTTCACGCGCCCTCAACCACTGTTCTCATCCAACCAACCCGCTCCCCGTGCCTCCACCGGCGCCCCGCCTCTCCTCGCCGCCGCCATCTCCCACGCAATATCTCGCCCCGACACAGGGCCACCCGACCTACCGCAAACGGCCTCGCCTGCGCCTCCTCCCCACCGCCTCGTGCCGTCCGTCGGGTCTTGGCTCTTGGCTATCTTTGGCGTTATATCTTCTTGCACCGGTCCCCCCCCCGCCACGGCGCCGCCGTTGAAACAACTCCCGCGCCATCGCTCGACTTGTGCCCGACTGCGGGACGGCCGTGTCTGCTTCCCTCCCTGCTATGACCGTTGCTCAGTTCTTCTCCTCCGCGCTCCTCCTACCTTACAACACACCCAAGCTCTCCGCGCAGCCATATCCGCTCCCTACCTGCCCACACCTCCCTGTCAAGCCTTGCGCCTCCTCGACCTCCTTCACCCCTGCAACACCGAAGAGGTCGGCTCACCGCCTCCGCACGTATCCCGAGCCCGTATCCTTCCCCTCTCCCTCTCCCTCCACAACACCCTGCCACCCACCATCGCCATCGCCTCCACCCACCTCCTCCACCGCTCTCAGCCCCTCCTCGCCAGCCCCGCAGGAAGCACACAGCGCCAACACAAGCCGCAAGCCCCACCCCCCAACTCTGGGCTCGCCCACCGCCCACCGCTACTCCACACCAGCCGCCTCCGACCCCTCACTGTGACGCCCCGCAGCCGCATCCACGCCCCAACCTCCCGCCGTCGCCCCTCCATTCCGAGAAGCTGCCTCGACTAGCAGACCCTCAATAAGGCCGCGACGGATCATCTTCCGCACCTGCTTTGCCCTGCCAGTGCTGCCTATGTCCGCCCCTGCCCACGCCCGCTCCGTCCTGACGCTCCGTCCTTGCCTCCCAACGCTGCAGGGAGTCAAGGCGGACGTTGTGCACCGCCCGGTCGGCCCGTCGCTTCCGCAGCGGCCGCCCTCGCCCGGCGCCGAGGGCCACCTGGTGATGACACGTGAGTGGTGATGACACGTCAGACGAGAGGCGCAGGGCGGCGGCGCGCTGGCTCGCTGCTCCTTGGGCCTGCCGGTAGTGGCCCTGGCGCAGAGCCCAGCCGCCGGCAGCTTGACCTCTCGCGCACATCCTGGTGCCGTGCCATCGGCAGCGCAATCCCCGCTGAAGCCTGGCTCGCTGAAGCCTGGCTCGCTGCGTCCCTGCAACGCGCGCCACCCGCAGGCGAGCAGCAGGAGCGCGCGAACGCGGAGCTGGAGCAGCAGTACCTGGCCAGCCTCAAGCGCAAGGACGCGCGTACGGCGGGGCTGGGCATGTGAAGCAGGCGCGTGTGAGGGCGGCGCCGGCCAGCCGGCGAGGGCTGGAGTGGGAGGGCGCCTGTGGAGCGTCGGTGTTGGTACGCAGCCCCCTGGCAGGCCAGCGAGGCTGCCCGGCGCCCCGGGTGCGGCGGTTGTGCGTCGGCGGCGGGCGTGCGGTGTTGCGCAGAGGCACCGCAGGGTGGCGGCGGTGGTTGCTGATGGTGGTGGTGGGGTGGTGGTGCATGCTGCGTGCGCGCGTCTAGTGTGTGCGTGGGGCAGGGGAGAAGCATGCACGGCTCCTTGGGGTAGGGGCTGCCGAGCTGGGCGGCTGCGTGTTTGGGGAGGGCGGTGCGCGCATGTGCTGGCGCTGCCCCGGGGTTCGTGTCTGTGTGGCGCGCCACTGCGCGTTGGCTTGGCAGACCATGCGGTTGTGTGGCTGGTGTGGGGGGGTGCAGTTGGGTTGGGGGAGGGATGTAGGGGTTTCCAGATGGAAACTTTGATGTGTTGATGTGTAGGGGTGGGGCAGCGAAAACAGAGCGTAGGTATGGGGCTGGGTACTGGGTATGGAGGCGCGGTGAGGCACTGCAAGGACGGGAGGGCTCTGTTGCACCGCCAGCAGTTTACTGCAACATTGCTCGTCGTGCTCCTGGTCTCCTGGCGCAGTAGGCGCCGCGCTTGCTCTCCTGTCAGCCAGCCTGCCTGCCATATCCCCTCTGCCGGCCCTTTCCTGCTCGGTTCCCTGCCCTAATTTCTATCTGAAAGCCAAACTGCCACAGACGGTAGAGAGTAAACTTGAGCGTTACCTGCTATCGCGCTGCGGCTTTGCGGGAGCGCCTCATGCGGTCTTCGTGCGCATGTGCTGCCCAACGCAAAGGGCGTGCTGACGGAGAGCAAAGCCAGGCAGTGCACGTGCGCAGACGTGGCCGGGAGCGACGCAGTAGCTCTGTAGCTGACGAAAGCATCACTGAGATCGCACCGCGTCCTAGGCACCGATGCCAGCCACTACTTGGATCAGCAGCAAGGCAACTGCTCTGCCGCCAGCAGGGCGCGTGCCGGTCTGGTGGAAGGATTGAGAGCATCAAGCGCCGAGCGGGCTTACACCCTTCCGCGTTTGCTCCCCAGTCAGCATTCAGCACCGTCAGGCGCCCCCCAGTCACGCCAATGGCAGCCAGCCGGCGGGGCGCCCCAATCACCACACGCTCCTGCGCCCCCACCCGCAAACCGTGCCATATGGCCAACCCGTATTGCGTCATCAACCAATCCCGCCTCCTGCTTCGCCCGGCGGCGCCCTGTCCCAGGCCCTACGTCCTACGTCATCTCAACACAAGCGTGCAATCCCGGCACCGCCGCAACCGTAACAAAACCGGGCGATCCCGCGCCGTGCCCCAGCACCCTGGCGCCGGGGCACGGCACAGACGGCGCCCGAGGGGCGGCGGCTGTCTTGCTGAGCCCTAAGCACGCAGCGAAACACACAACAACCACCCCGTGCCGTGCGCGCACGGGCAGCGCCGCGCCCCACGAACGACAGAGCAGCACAGCCGCCTAGCGCTCGTGTGCCCGTGCGCTCCGCGGCTGCACGCGGCGCGCCCTCAGCGCGGCCCTGGGGCAGCTCACGAGCTGGCGGCGGGCGCAGCGGCGGCGGCCTTGTCCTGTGGCGCCATGGAGGGCCAGCGAGCAGGCACGCCGTCAGGACGCGCCGACGCCATGCAGACCCCGCGATGCATTCGAGCCCCGCTGACTCCTGCCCCGGCGGCCGAGCGTCGCACTGCCGCACGCCGTCAGCATCCAGCCTGCTGGCCCCTACCCCTCTCCCGCCGCCCTCCGCTCCCCACCTTGTTCTTCTTCTTCTTGGCGCTCTTGGCGCTCACGGGCGTGGCCAGCAGCTCCAGGATCTCGGCGTCCTCCACCTTCTTCTCCGAGGTCACCGCCTGACGAGCCGACGACGTCACGATGGAGCTGCAGGCGGGCAGGCGTTCGGTCGGTCGCGCAAACAAGTCCCAGTGCCCCTCCGCGACGGCCCTCGCTCGCCCATGCCCTAGCCTAAGTGGAAGTGCTGATGGCTCCAGCCGGTCGCAACCCGCTATCACGCAGACTTAATCGTCCTGGTGCACCGTCGACGTCGCCCTCAGGACGCGGTCGCGAGCCCACACGCGCCGTCCACGAGGGCCCTGGCTCTTCCGGCGTCGTCGCCCCGGTCGCCGCTACCTGCCCTGTGCTGTGCTTCCCCCTGCCGTAGTGCTCGAGCAGCACTGTGCCCCCTTGTCTCCTGGTCCCATTCCCCGCCCTGTGCCCTGTGTCCTGGTCCTGGGTTCCAATGTGTGTGTGCCTCTGCCTCACCTGCCGTTGGGCATGAGCAGCACGGTGCCCTTGATCTGAGCCACCACCTCGCCCGTCTTCTCGTGCAGCACCGGGTAGGGGTGCAGCAGGCCGTGGTTTAGGCACTCCACCATGCCCAGCTTCAGCTGCCCGACCTGAGGGAACGCGCAGGTGACAGGTAGCGCAGGCGCGAGGCGGGGTCGTGGGTTGTGGCACGAACAATTGCGCTGGTGACGCCGAGGACCGCCTCCCTCGTACGCATCTGCCCTCATCAGCCCTGCTCCAAACCCTTCTTCCGTCCCTGCTTCCTCGCCGCCCATCCGCCCCAACCTTGAGCTCGGTCTTCTGGCTGGCCGCCTCGTCCATGAGCGCGCGCAGCGTGAAGGGCATGGTCGCGAACTTGGAGTTGACCAGCGAGAACACGGTGCGGCTGGCCTGCATCTTGAGCTGGTACGCCGCCTCCAGGGCGCGCTTGTACACCGTCGTCTCCTTCTCGTCCAGCACCTTGAGTGGGCGAAGGGAAGGGACGGAAGTTGGGGTCAGGTGCGGGACCAGGAGGTGAGAGGCAGGGACCATGGAGCACGTATCGCGCAACGTCTCCGAACAGCCCGCTGGCGTCACGGCTGCTGCTGTGGTGGGGAGATAAACGCTGCCGCTGCTGCAAGGGGCGCCCGTCCCGGGGTCCGCACGACGGTAGCTGACGCGCCGGCAGCGCCGGTCCGAGCCCAGGGCGGGAGGCGCGTGCACACGCGTCCGCAGCGCGCTGTGCCATGCAGCAGCCTGCTGCAGCTGCGGCCGCGGCCTGCCTGGCTGTGAGCGCATGCGCCTGGAGGCGCCATCGGCCGCTGTCGCCACGGCGCGAACGCGCCGGCGCACCCCGCCCATGCGCCGCCCAAGGGACAGCCCAGCTGTGGGCGCCGACGCCGCATGGAGTCAGGGCCGCCAGCAGCAGTCCCCTGCCGCCTCGCCAAAAGCCGCTGCTGGTAGGCGGCCGCCGGGAGCGGCTTCCGGGGGCCGGTGAGGCGGCCGGGTCGCTGACGCTGGCACCACCGGTAGGGCACCGGCCGGCATCCCAACCGCCAGCTGCCGCTGTAACGTTGCGTTCGCACGGTCCGCTGACTGCCGGCGTCCGATTCAATGCACTGCCGCCGCAACTGCCGCCGCAACTCGTCGGCTGCTGCTGAGCAGATGCGCTTTCGGTGCCTGTGCCGCCGCGGCCGCCTGCGCAGCTGCCGCCGAAGATACGGCCGCTGCTGTCCCGAAGCAGCTCCGCGGCCTGACTAAAGCTGAGCAAGGGACGCCAGCTGCCAGCATCGCACCGCCGCCCTCGCCGCCCACCAACTTGCGCCGCTGCTAGCCAGATGTGCTCTCGATGCTTGCCTGCATCCCCATACCCCAACAGCTGTGCTACCGACACAACCCATGGCTGCGCGCGTATGCGCCGTACAGATGTACGGCAAGCGGACCTACCCGGGGCTTGCCCTCGCCGCTGCTGACCACGATGTCGATCGCGTACACCTCGTTCTCCTCGAACTCAGCGTCCTCCACCTTCTGGTCCGGCGTGGGCTTGTTGAGGATGCACTTGCTGCCGTCAATCACAAACTGCTTCATCTCATGCGACATGACCCCCTCGACCATGTTGCAGCCGTAGGCCTCCGCAATCTTTTGCAGCGGGCCGGCCACGTCCGAGATGTGCTTGCCCGGGCGTATCAACCGCACGGCCGCGTCGAACGCGGTGCGGGCGGCGGCGATCACGTCCGCGGCGCGGCCGGTGATGGCCTCGGCGCCCTCCTGCACGACGATGGTCGTGGCTTGCGTGGCAATGAAGCCGTCAATGTGGCAGCCCATGTCGCTGCGTTGGGATGGGCGCGGGAAGGGCGGCAGAGCGGGCGGGTATAAGTTAGCGACCAGACGTTATCAGCGAAGCGCAAGCTTGTTGCGCAGAAGCTCCGCTGGCCGGAACAGGGTCGCGGGCGGGCGCATGTCATGCGGGGCGAGTCGGCACGGTATGCGGACAGCCGCCCTTACTCACATCTTGACGACATCCCCGGTCTTCAGCGCGGTGACGTCATCCGAGTTGGGCGAGAAGTGGCCCACGACGCTGCGAGTGTCGCGACAGCGAGCGTTAGTGTCCAACCGTGAGGCGGGAAGGTCCGCGGCACTCGAGCAACCGGACGCGCTAGATCTGACGTGAGGTTGTGCCCATGAAGCAATTCGCCAACAACTCGGGGCCACAGCGTACGCCAGCTGACCTGTTCGCGCTCACGCAGGTCGGGAACGCGACGCCCTTCTCAATCTGCTTGCCCTTGTAGATGTTCGCGCACTCCCTGCGACATGATCAAGAGGCCAAGCGGTCAGTCGCGCGCGAAGAGGCGAACGCATGCGCCGCAGGCAGCCTACTTGTTGATAAAGGTGTCGCCAGTGCGGCAGAGGTCCACGACCTTGGCGCCATCCTTGCACGCCTCAATGACGGCCTGCAGGGCGCCTGTGGGGAGGGCCAAGGGGCGTCGGCCAGCGAGCCCGCGACGCCGCGCCGACAATCCCCGCGGCAAGCTCACGGTTGCAGATATCCGCCGCCGTCTTGTACTTGGTCACCACCTCAGGCTACAAGGGGCAGATGGCACGACGAGACAAGCTCAGTACGCTGTGACCATGGGCTGGTCTGCGACAGCGCCGCTCACCACGCTGAGGTTGGGCTCCACATCGTTCTGAATCGAGCCGTCGTCCGACATTGTGGTATTTGCGTCCTAACAAATGCAACCGAGAAGAGGGGGTGTTCGGGTGTTCAGCTCGGGACTTGGCTCGCGATGACGACCGTGCCGCAATTGCCCAGCGGACCGAAGCCCGAAAACGCAAGCAGAATGCGCCCATTAGATTTCAATTACTTCGTTTCTCACAATGCGGCCAGAACGAGGTGCACCGACACACGCCTCCCGCACCCGCCGACCCGCACCTGAAAAACCCCGGTCTCCCCTTGGCCGTCCTAGTTCCTAGCGCAGGCGCTATAACACGGCCTTCCTGCCAACGTGCACTGAAAACTGACCTGATATTCGTTGCCTGTCTTGGGCAAGTTGGGCAAGTGTTAGTAACTCCAGATGCCGGCTGGCCGAAGCATGACCGGAGCACTTCACCAGCCTTCCCCTGGCCAGCAAGCTTTGTCAAGGACTAAGCCGCTGCGTCCGTGGAGGCCTGCACATGGACTTGCGTGTTACAGCTTCTGTGGCATGCGTCAGTTAACGTGCCGCCATGCTCCCACGTGCGCTACCCTGCCTGGGCTTGCAAGCGTGCGCTGATCACAGGGGTCGGGACTGATGCGTGAAGTTTGCGCTTGCTCTGCGGGGCCGTGGCGTGAGGTTCAGGGTACGTGCCGGTCCACCCGTACTCCGCACACACCTTGGCCGCGTGAAGCGCGACCCCAACCATCCTTGTTCACTGCACATCCCAGTACCGCTGTAACTTGCTTGCTCTGCAACTCATCACCACCGCACAGCACAACCAGCTGCGCGCAAGTCCTCCTAGTAATCAATCCTACGCAACGCAGCCACTTCAAACCATGGCCTACTCTGGCTTTGCGCTTCCTATGCCCACCAGCGAGCTCTGGATTGCACTAGGAATGGTCTTCATGTTCCTGCCAATCGTTATCATTTTCACTCGCGCCTTCGGCTCCCGCGAGCCCGCGGTGGTAACGCAGGACAAGAAGCAGGAGTAGAAATCACCTACTCGATCTGCAGTTACCAATTATGGCGCGGAAAGACCTTGCTCTGCTCGCTGGGCGGTCGTCGATGGCTGTCATCCCCTTGGTCAGCGACGGCGGGGGTTTGCTGTCCTTGGGACGCGCTTTGGTTGTTGGAGCGAACACGACAGTCACAGCGCTGCAGCTCTCCGCGTCCCCTACACCACCTGCCTCGCGGCAGCCCGCGCGCGCTGCCGATCGCCAGCTGCCGATGCCGCCACCTCTCGCAGCCCCGCTGCCACCCCAACTACGCCAACTTCCTGCCAGCCCCACCCTCGTCGCCCATGCCGCCACGCAACCCACTGCGGCGCTCTCCTTCCTCCCCGTGGGGCAAGCGCCGCTCCACCCCCACAGCCTGGCCCTGCGCGCCGGCACTTGCCAACGCCGCTGCCACGCGCTCCTCGCCTGGCCCTTCTCCGCCGCCTTCGCCGCCACCGCCCTCCCCACCAGCCGCACACTCGCCACATCCTCAGCGACGCTGCTGGCCTCCCTGCAGCCGCAGCCGCCGCGCCTCGACGAACACCTGCAGCGGCAGCAGCAGCCCTCCCCACCAGACTCCTCCACGCCGCAAGCCCCCGTTGACCTGGTCTACAACCTGCCAAACGCCGTGTCCGTGGCGCGGCTCGTGTCAGGCCCCGTCATTGGCTGGTGGCTGATGGAGGGGCACTACCAGGCGGCCACGCTGGCGTTGGCGGTGTCGGGGGTGAGCATGTGTTTCCTGCGTCCTGACGTCGTACGTTTGCTGGAGTTGATCGAGAGGACAAGACCACCGGGCGGCCATGCCAAGCTGCCGTCGCGACACGGCGCCCTGCTTGCCGCCATCCCACCTACACCTTCCTATGCCTGTGTCTCCCACCCAACCACGCGTCCACCCGCCCGCCCAGGCGAGCGACTGGCTGGACGGCTGGCTGGCCCGGCGCACCGGCACCTCGTCCGTGTTCGGCTCGTACCTGGACCCCCTGGCGGACAAGGTGTGGCACGGCTGCCTCACGCAGCGCTGCGGCCCCTGCCACACGCCGACCCCGGCCGAGACACTGCGGCCCGGACGCGGCTGACCCCTTGTGAGCCCCAGCCCATGCGCCCGGTCCAATCCTTTCCCTCCCCATGCCCCGCCGCCCTGTGCGCTTGCCTCGCCGCATCTTCCGCCCCATCCCTCAGGTACTCATTGGCTGTGTGGCCGCCGCGCTGCTCGCCAACGGCTCCATGCCGCTGTGGCTGGGCGGCCTCGTCATCGGCCGCGACGCCACGCTCGTAACCGGTGCCTTTGTCTTCCGCCTGCGCGGCTTCGGCTGGCGCTGGCCCGGCGCCGCAGCCTTTTTCCGCACCGCCGACGCCCCGCCGGCGGCAGCCGCCGGGGCCGCCGCCAGCGTAGCTGGCGGCGCCAGGGCCGCGGACGGGGTCAACTTCATGCGTCCGCTGTTCATCAGCAAAGCCAACACGGCGCTGCAGCTGTTGCTGCTGGGGGCGTACCTGCTGAAGGGCATGGGCTCGCTGCCGGCGGAGGGCGTGCTGGCGGCGCCGCTGCTGATCGGCGGCCTGGAGGCGGCGGTGGCGGCGGGCACGCTGGGCTCGGGCGCGGCGTACGCGGCCATGGTGGCGCGCGGGCGGCTGTTCAAGTAGCAGCGCTGGGTGTTGTGGGCTGGTGCTGTGGCCTAGCGGTGGCGCATGGAGGGCACATGACGTGGTGGTATCGAGTAAATGGAGGGTGGCGTGTGCGGAAGAACAGGCGGACGGCGGCGGCCTAGCCAGATGCAGGCCTTGTGGGATGCATGCGAGGAGGGGGAAGCCCGGCAAGCGAGGCCCGCCTGCCGTAGGGCAGCCGACGATGCGGCGATCGGTGGCGGTCGCACCGTGATGGGAGGGAGCCCAAGGAGCGGCGGTTGGGGTTGCGTGGCTGCGTGGGGCGGTGCCAGGGTTGGTGGGGTGGGGCAGGGAGGCAGCGGCTGCGGCAGAGGGCCAGCTGTGCGTCTGGACTGGGCTGACTCTCGTGGAGCAGTGAAGCGGAACGTGCAAGAGCTGACACGGACTGAATTTCGCTATAGAACCAGAGAGAGCCAGAGAAGGGACTGAACTTGCATGCGTGTACGCCGCGGGAATCCGGATGTGCTGCGCGCGTGAGCGGGGGCCAGGTGGGCGAGGCCGCAGCTGGAGAGACACATAGCGCGCGGGGTGCTGTCATGCGTGCCGACCCATTCGGAACACCAGCCATGCAACGAGCGCCCGGCGTGGTTGCGTGTCTTGAGGCACAGGACGACAGGCGCGGCGCGCGCTAGGCAGCCGCCCTGCGCGGGTGCCGTCTTGCAGCGCACTTGCCGCCCCTCGCCGGTCTGCTGTTGCTGCGGGCGCTGGCGGTCTGCTGGCGCCTGGCGGAGGCGGCGCGCGACTGCTCCGCCCGGGTGCGAGGGCACCCGTGGTGTGGTTGCCAATGTATAGGGCTGACGCGCTCAACGAATGCAGGACACAAAGGCGGCCCCATCCCCAGTTGCGCCGCCAGGGCTCCTGAGGTCCAGGGTGCAGGCCCTTGCAGGTTGCAGCTCTCAAGTAAAGGCCCTTGCAGCTCTCAAGTGAAGGCCCTTGCAGCTCCACAGTATACGGCCCTTGCAGCTCGCGGCCGCGCGCCTCATGGCCCACGGCTCCAGGGCGTGCCTCCTGCCCCAGCCCCCCCCCCACACACACATTGCATTCGGCCCCGCCCTCGTGGAACAGATCTGTGGCATCGCCATGGGCATCTCTCCTGCGCCTTTCATCGCCAACCTTGTCCTTGGCTGACCCGAATTCCTCTTCCTGCGGCAAGCCTACACGCCACCCCCGCTGGCCCCCCTCGCCCCCCACCAGCTGGCCGCCCTCCGCTCCTTACGCCGCTCCAAGCGGTTCCTCGACGACCTCCTCTCCCTCAACAACCCCCACCTGGCCGCCCCCCTCCGCACTGACGCCGCCCTCCAAGGCCTCCGCGGCCTCTACCCGCCCTGCCTTACCGTCACCGCGCATCAGCACGCTGGCCTCCCGCCTGGCGCCGTGCCCTTCCTTTACATCCTTCTCGTTCCCACCACCGTCACCGTGGCCCCAGCAGGCAGTGCCGCACCCCACACCGCCGTCCGTTACATCACCCGCCTCTATGACAAGCGGGAGCAGGCCGCCTTCGCCCACACCCCCCTCTCCCGCTGTGTCCCTGCCTTCTCTTGACGTCAACGAAGCCAGCAAACGCAACATCTTCACCAGCCAGTTCCGCCGCCGCCGCCGCGCGCCGCATCGTCTCTGACGTTGATGACTTCATCCTCCGGGTCGCCCGTGTCATGCACACCCTCCGCCGTGGCGGCCACAGCCTACCGCACCTCTTCCGGACCCCCCACTCCCTCCTCCACGATCAGCCCTACATGCATCACCACCCCCCGTCACGCGTCACGCGGTGGCCTCTACGGCCGCATCCACACCGCCCTGCGCGGGCTCCCGCACCCCTGACCCACACCCACCACCGCCCCCACCGCCGTGCCCCGCCGCCACCGCTTCCCCGCCTCCACCCCTGCTCAGCCCCCCGCCCCCGACGCTCCACCACCAGCCCACCGCCCCCTCCCGGCGCGCCGCTGCCACCGTTGCAGCTACCGCGCGTGCGACCGCCGTGCGCCGCCATGCCCCGCCACCCCTCCAGTGGGGGGGCCCCCGCATCGTGCACGCGACCGCGCGCCCCGGGCGCCGGCCGGCAGGCTCTTGGGATTGACGACGGGGGCGTGACTGGTTCTGGCGGGGCATACCGGCCCTGACCCATCGGGCTGGGCAAAACCCGTCACGCCCCGGGCGTTTGGGCGTATGGGCCCTCTGACCCCTGGCCTGCCAGTGGGCCCCCGGGTCACCCCGGACCCTGCATCCGCCTCGGCACCACACATTGCCGCGTGCCGCTGCGTGACTACGCGCTACCCTGCGTGCTTGTTTGCCTGCTTGGCCCCCCCGTCGCAGCGGCTATGGGTGAATTGTCGTTTCCGCAGAATTGCAGGTCCAGGTTATAGGTTATTGACATCGTTCTTCTGTTTTGCACTGGCGTGGCCCTACACCTCTACGGCCAGGGCCATGCCAGGCGGCGTCCGGGCGACTCTCGCGAGTCCGCCCGCCGACTGCGCACACGCAAACGCACGCACGCTCGTACTTACACCCTCCGGCTGCACGGCCGCTGAGCCCCCATGCATGCCCCCTTTCCTACTGCACCTGTCCCTAACACTTGCCGCTCCCTTAGCTCTCTCTCTCCCTCCCTCTCCCACGACAGCCACAGCACCCGCCGCGCGTCACCCTCCTAGCGTGTGCCCTGCTTGCACCCTGCTCCTGGTTCATCCCTTCGCGTTGCACCGACGTGACCTACTCACCCCCCATGCTGCCTGCCTTCCCTCTTGCCTGTGCCGCCTCGCCGCCATCGTACGTATGTCAACGTGTTGCACTATGGGCGTCCTGTGCCGGGGCCGGGTTGCGTTGCTAGAACGCGTCAGAGCGCGCGTCGGCGGGTGCTGCGGCGTATTGTCTCCTGATGCGACGCATCTTCCCCAATCGCTCCAACGTCAGGTAACCTATACACCGGTACGCGGGCTAGGCGGGTCGGCCTCAAGTTCTCTCAAGGCGGCGCCAGGCTTCGCTACCTGCACGGGTGCATCGTAACGTATCCCTATTTTCTTCCTACGCACGACCAGCGCGTCACCAACCCGGAGCGCGACGCGTACGGGATCGTACTCTATTTCGGCCCTAAACACACAGCCCAGCCTAGGCATGTGCTGCAGAGGTGCCTGCTCCTGATGCATAGCTCCTGGCGGCCTACCCCAGCACCTCCAGTCCACCCTCAACAGGCAGCTAGGCTATCCAGGCACGCCAGATGGCGCCCGGCATACACTCACCTATAAATTGCAGAAATGCGTTGCAGTTGCGGCCCGCAGCCGTGCTGGCAGCCCATGTCGGGATTGCTATAACCCGCAACGTCGTAGAACTTCCGACCCCATTCCACAGGTTCGGTCCCCGTTGCGGTGGATTGGGCTGGGATGTCATGGCCCCGCGCCAGTAGCAGCCAACGGAGCCCCGAAAACATGGTTGGCTGGATAACGCGCCGTGACGCGCTCAGGTATGCCGCACAGCCGCACTCCTGTCTTCGGCCTTGTGGCCTGCCTGCCGTCCCCTATCATCCCAGACTACGCAGGAAATATCGATGAATTCACGTTTACGCAGGTTACAGATATTCCTCCTTTGACTTCGTTCTAGCTCGTAATAAACTTAAATTTCTTTCTATGAATTCTAGCCTTCTACAACAAGCCCTGGTCGGGCAGCTGCGCAGCAGCGGCCGCCAACGGCCACACAGGGCCCCATGATGCAGGAGCGACCGACCACACGCCGCGCCATCCGTGAGACCAGCTTCCCCCGTCGCCCCGCGACTATGCCGCGAATAGGAGCTCCAGCTGCACCACAGCGGGGCCTGCGCCAGCGCCTGGCGATCCATGCCAAGCCCCAAGCCCCAAGCCCCAAGCCCCAAGCCCCAAGCGAAGCAGCGCCAACGGCCGCCCAGCCTGCTCCACCGGGAGCCGTTCCATCACGCGCGCCACACATCAACACCCGGCGGGCCGGCGCCCCCACACACGCCAGGCATGCGCCCCCCCACCAACAGCCGCACACACAACCACATGGAGCCACCCCGCCTGGCCGCCCTCACTGCGTGGGGTCTGCAGGGCTTCCCCCCGCCCCACCCCCCACACACAGGGAGGGAGGCCCTCGGCAGCCGCACACAAGGCCACATGGATCCATGCAGTCTGGCCGCCTGGCCCTCGGCGGCAGCAGGGCCGGCATGGATGCCGGGCCCTGGCCGCGGCCACGGCCACAGCCACGGGCCTATTGCAGCGGAGCACTCGCACTTCGAGGCCAGGACGCAGCTGCGTCGTCGTCAGCGGCGGGCCCACGCGACGCGTCGCACGCGCCAGTGATAAGCTTGAGGTACATGCCGCCAGCCAACGTGGGACAGCTGACAGCTGATCGCAGCGACGCCTGAACGGCGGCCGCAGTGGGCAAACGCAGACAGCAGCCACGGCAGCACAGACACGCACGCACAAGACAGATGCCTACACACCGACAGTGGCGGCCGAGACACAAGTGCGACCTATGCGATGAAGTGCCAACAGCCCACGACACGTACTTGAGGTTATGGCCCGGCCGCCTACATCCAGGAGGCGGCCGGCATAGTAGACAGCACGCGCCACAGCACGCGACGGCAGGCCTTGCCTCGCAGGCTGGCCCCCATGAGAGACAAACGGTCCCAGCGGCGCCGCCGGACCGCCGCTGGACCGGCATCGTACGGCCTATGGCCAATTCACGGCAGTGCAGTGCAGTTTGGATCACGCGCAACAGCCACAACACGCAATCACGCTTATGTAGTCATGAGCCGGTGAGGCCAACCGAGCCTCACACTGATCGGGAGTACGAACTTTTGCGCCAGCGCCCACCCCAGCACAACGCAGCTTGCCGTGCGCTGCCACCCTCAGCCCCGAGCCAGCCCCGTACCGTGGAGCACGGCCGCCTCCCTACGCGCCCGCCCTCGACTCCCCTAAGCAGCGCACCGGTCCGCACAGCCCCGACGAGGCCCTGCTTTGGCATCCTCACCCCAACCACCAGCAGCACCCGAGCCGCTGCCCCCGCCTGCCAGAAGCCTGCCCCAACCCAGCCCACAGCGACCCGCATCCACCGCCGCCCCAGCCCCGCACCCAGCCCTAACTCTGCCTTCATGCTCTCCCACCCGACCGCTGCTCATAGCTCCTCGCCTGCAGTGGCGTATCCGCCACCGCATAGCCGGTGGTGTCCATTGCCCCGCCCCATAAAGCCACTGCATTTGGTCAAGCCTCGCCGCCGCGCACCTGAGGGTCGAGCCTCGCCTGGGCCTGCACCCACCTATCCTGCCCATCACCACGCGGACTGCAGCTGCAGCAGCAGCAGCTGCTCCCAAGCCCTACCGCATCAGTCTCCACCCGCCGATTCTGCCCAGTGCCTAGACGCGCCGCCGTTCGTGTCGTCCCCTCCCACCCAGCCGCATGCCTCGCTCGTTGCCCGGCAAGCGCCGTCCTCGTGTGTGCTGCGCCAATGAGGTGCGTCGTCCGTTGTTGTTGCTGCTCCTCCTTGCGCGTTGTTGATCTTGGCGTTCTTGTTGTTGCCGCTCCCAGTGCGTTGCTGTTGGCGTCGCTGCTGTTGGTCTTCGTTATTGCTGCTGTCGTTGCCAGGGCCCTGTCAGCCCCCTCACAGGATGTGCAGCGGGAAGTCGTCCTCGTTATGCGGCCGCATCGTACGACCCGAGCCGCCGTACCCCGCGCCGCCGCTCGCGCCCTGCCCCGACACATGCGCGACCCCCATGAGCGACATGCCCAGCGCCACCCCGCCACCTCCCGCGCCAGCCCCGGCCCCGGCTGCGCCGCCGCCGCCGCCGCCCGGGCCTCCCCAGGCCGCGTGGCCGTTGCCGTGCCCGGGCACGTTGCGTAGGAGCTCCTTGTTGGAGAGCGTGGACAGGCGGCGGCGCGCGGCCAGGCTCGCGAGCTTGGGGTTGGCGCGGCTGCCGGCGGACAGCGTGGACAGCTGCTGCACCAGCTCCTCGGAGGACGGCCGCCGCCGCGGGTCCACGTCCCAGCAGCTGCGGGGGCGCGGATGGGGGCGGGAGAAGGTGGGGCGCCGGACGGCCGGTGTGAGCGGGGCTCGTGGGAGCGAGGCGGTTGTGGTGTGGTGTGGTGTGGTGTGGGTGCATGGCGCTGGTGTGGAGCGTGGGTGGCGGCCGCCGCGGGTCCACGTCATAGCGGCGGCATGGGCGCGGATTTGGGCGGGAGGAGGTGGGCCGCGCCGGCCGCCATATGGGCTCGTTGTGACCCGGCACAGCGGTCACAAGGGAAGCGGCGACAGCGGCCCCCGGTGCCTGCATGCTGCCTGTGCGCCACACCGCGCCATGCCGTGCCCGCTCCCCGCCCCCCATGCGCCTCACCGCTGGGCCATGGCCGCATACTCCGAGGGCGTGTCGGGAGGGAAGGTGGGCCTGCGGCCAGGGGCCGGGGCGGCGAGTGGCGACACGGTGGCGAGATCGCGTGGCGACGGCAAGGGCAAAGGCACGGGCACGCGGCGTTACGCAGTGTTGGTGCAAAACGGCAAGAGGCGCAGCACGATGCGGCCAGCGCCCGTGCCGGGGCCCTCCCGTGCGCCCTTCCGCGCCTGGGCCCGCAATCCAGGCCTGGCTCCGGGCGCCCGCCCACCTGAGCCCCTCGCGCTGCACGCGTTCGATGATCTGGTCCGAGTTAAGCCCCATGTACACCGGCTGGCTGGTGAGGATCTCCCTGGGGGCCATGGAGGGAGGGGAGGAGGGGAGAGGGACAGGGAGGGGCCAGGGGGCGTGCGACAGCGCTCCAGGGACGGCCGGGTAGTTGGCAGGCAGGTCAGGGCAACCCGGCCGCACGGCAGATCTGGGCTTCAAGCGGCCATGCAGCCCAGCCGACACCCAAGCGGCGCGCCCGCGCCCGCCACAAGCAGTGCCCCTCCCCTCCACCAGTGACGCACCACATGATGATGCCGAACGCGTACGTGTCTGCGGCCACGTCCACGGGTGTCACGGCCGCTGCGGCGCATCAGGGGCAGGAGCGGGCCGGCAGCAGGCGCGTCACGGGGGCCGGCAGCAGGCGCTTGGCAGGCCAAGGCGGAGCGAGCACACGCGGGGTGTGTGGTGGGTGTGGTGGGGTCGCAGAGCCTTGGGTGCTCACCTTGCCCCGGCCCCGCCTGCCCCGGCGGCGCGGGCCCCGCCGCCATGGCCTCGGGCGCAACGTGCGTGATCGTGCCGCTGTAGCGCCGCCGCCGCCGCGCGGTGGCCGCGGTGGCGGCTGCCGCCCTGTCGGCCTCCGTCAGCAGCTTGACCAGGCCAAAGTCGCTGAGCTTGGCGGTGAAGCCGCGCACGTCCGAGGGCGAGCTCTGCAGAGGCGGCACCGAGGGAGTAGCGAACTGGTCAGCCCCATACCGAGCCAGAAGCGGCGGGGCGGGGGCACGGTGCAGGTGTGGGCGGAAGGGCGGGGCGGGAAGGGCGGGGCGGGATGACGGGGCGGGATGACGGGGCGGGATGACGGGGCGGGATGACGGGTCTCCTCCGGCAACTGTGCGCGGGCGATCGGGGCGCTTGGCGGCACGGGCAGCCGCCAACCGCCGCCAGCATGTGTGTGTTCGTAATAATCAACATATGCCCGACATGTGTGTGTGTGGGGTGGCATGTGGGTCACCTTGAGCAGGATGTTCTGCGGCTTGAGGTCGCGGTGCACGAGCTGGATGGAGTGCAGGTAGCGCAGCGCCAGCGCCACCTCCAGAAGCGTCAGATAGATGGACGTCCAGGACGGCTGCAGCGCGCCGTAGCCGCCTGGCGGGCCGGGCAGGGCGGCATGTACGGCACGTCGCTGTGCACGTGTCGTACGGTATGACGGGCATACTGTCGTACGGTATGACCGGCATACCGTAGGTCGGCCTACACTCCAGGCCGTGCAGGAAGGTGGGAGCGGCATGTACGGCATGTGTCGGCCACCCCTCCCGGCCGTGCGTTGTTCTGGGCCGGCCGGCGTGTGTTGCATGTGTCTGCTGCCGTGGCCGCGTCGACTCACCCTTGACCTTCTCCTTGAACACCCCGTTGCGTATGGCGTCCTGCAGGCAGCCCGCGTCGCAGAACTCCATGAGGATGACCAGCGCCTTCTTGGGCGCCGGGGCCTGGAGCGGGAGGAGGCGCGGACAGGCTGCTGTTCAACAGCCTTCTTCCACAACACATCATCCTGGCAGGCCATGCTCCAGGTTGACAGGTGGTGTCACATGTCGGAGCATGCCACGGGATGCGGTATCTACGCGCCTATGATCTGGGGAGCGCCGTGACATCGCGGCAGGCGGCCGGGTGCGGCGCCCTCGTCCCAGCGCCCGCACGCGGCCCTGGCCCCGGCACACCTCACCCGCTTGCTCCTCATGCCCGGCACGGTTGGCAGTCGCGAGGCCGCGTGCCAAAACCCTACCTGACAAACGCACGCCCCCGTGCCCCCCTGGCCCAAAACCGCACCTGTTTGTCACCCACGCCAGCGCGCTCCGACCTCAGGCCCAGGCCCAGGTCCAGACCTCCGGCCGCCGCCGCCGCCGCCGGGCCGCCCGCCGCCGCCGCGATCGGCCCCAGCGCCGCCGGCTCCCTCCTAGCTCCGCTGCCCCGCAGGCTCCCGCCGTCCTCCTGCTCCGTTGCCGCCGAGGGCTTGCCATCACTGTAGGAGCATCCCTCCGGCGACGAAACGTCGCAGTCGTCCAGTCGGCAGCCCGATGGCGACGCTGGTCCGTCTCGCGCCTCGGCGGGTGGCAGCAGCTCGGTGCCCGCCACCACCGTGGCGCCGCTCTCCGCCGCCTCCGCGGCCGCCGATGGCACCGGCGTCAGCTCCATCTGCTGCTCCGGGAGGGGGAGCAGTTGCAGGGCGCACGATACAGAGGGTTTTGCGAATTCAAGGCTTGAGGCGCCGTGGCTGCAATCTCCGCATCTCCGTGGCCGCGGTTGGCACCAATGGACGCAACGTGTTGGCGACCACAGGCTTTGACATCTGAAGACGACGTTTAGACCACCTATCTCTCCAAATCCAACACTCTAGACAAGTCAGCAGGCGGTGGCGACCGTGTACGCGAGCGGGGTCTTGTTGTGGCCATCAGACGTGGGATGTGTGCTGGGCGTGCGTATGTGAAGCGCGGCGTTGCCCAGGGGCGTGGCGGTGACCGTGCAGCTGGGAAGTCCGGCCTTCCCCGACGGCAACGAAAGGGCGGCAAGGCCCGCGGCCGTCGCTCACGTGTGTCGTGGGGTCGTGCGGGAAGAGGTAGATGGGCGGCGCTGCGCCCGAGAGCCTCGCAGCCACGGGCGGTATCTGCACGGTCACGTCGGTGAAGAAAGTGAGCACCTGCACGATGTTGGGGTGCCTGCGTGGGGCGGGGGCGAGGGGGAGGGCCAGGGCGTGCTGAGCCGGGGCTCCAGCCTGCCTGCCTGCCTGCGCCGAGGGAGGGCCCTAGGCCGCGAGCAGGCCCTGGCCGCTGCTGCCCAGAGGCCCCTGGCACTCCCGGCAGCGCGGGTAGCTCCGCTAGCTCCCTCTGGCCCCGCCGCTACGAGTCCCGCTTCCTCGCAGCGTTAAAGATCCACCGCCCTGCCCTGCCCTGCCCTGCCCTGCCCTGTCCAACCCTGCCCGCATCCTGCCCGAGCCCTGCCCTTCCGAGCGGACAGCACCGCCCCCGCCCCCCGGCCCTGCCGGCCGCCACTCACGACAGCGTGGACAGCACCGCCAGCTCCACCGCGTTGCGCAGCACCTCCACGCCGCCCTCGCCCTCGCGCTCCATGATGACCTGCGGGGGAGGCGCGGCAGCGCAGGCCGCAGGGCCGCCACCTCACGGCCTCTGCACCCGCACGGCCTCACGCAGCCGCTCCCACGCTGCGGCCCAGGCCCGCCTGCGACCCCCGATACCTGCCCACTTGGACGGCCACCTCGGTGCCCGCTGGGCAGCTGCCCCCCTCCGCATGCGGCCCACGACCCAAAGCTACCAAAGCCCCAAAGCCCCCACGCCCCACGCCGCAAGCCCCCACGCCCCACGCCCCAAGCCCGCGCCGCCCCAAATCCCCCACGCCCCAAGCCCCCACGCCCCGCCGCCCCCACGCCCCAAGCCCCCGCCGCCCCGCCGCCCCCGCCGCCCCCGCACCTCCTCAACCCACCTTGACGGCCACCTCCGTTCCCTGGTACATGCCCAGGTACTGCGGCAATTGGGGGTTGCGGGAGAGGGGTCGCGGTGGCAGTGGGTTGTTGCGACAAGCAACGGCATGCACTGCGGTGAGGCAGCTGCCTGGCACGGCACACGGCATACGAATGGGCCGCAGCGTGTTGAGAGGCATGCGGTGCTGTGTGCGTCGAGGCTCGAGGTAGGGTTGTGTACCTGGAGCTCGACCCCCGCCGCCCTCACCACCGTGCCCAAGCCGCCGCTGCCAATCTACTACATCTGCTTGAAAATCTCATGTTGGGTCTATGTAGGTTTCCTACGGAAGACGGAAACTCGACTCACCACCGTGCCAAAGCCGCCGCTGCCGATCTTCTCCAGCATGGAAATGGAGCGCAGGTCGTCGGGGCGGCTGAAGAGCGTGTTGTACGACACCGACATGCGCTGCGCCTGCTGCACCCGGTCCTGAGTGGGGGCGGGGGCGGGCGTGCAGCGACGACGGCGCAGCACAGCCTTCAGCGTGCCGGCATCCAGACGTGTGGTCACTTTCAGGGTCGTAATCCAGACGTGTGGTCAGTGACAGGGTCGTAATCCAGACGTGTGGTCAGTTTCAGGGTCGTAATCCAGACGTGTGGTCACTTTCAGGGTCGTAATCCAGACGTGTGGTCACTTTCAGGGTCGTAATCCAGACGTGTGGTGCTGCGGCACGCCGGCGTGCGCTGCGCTGCTCGAGCGCAGCCCTCTCCAGAGTGGAGCAGGTGGGAGCAGCAGGGGCGGTCGTGAGGGCACGGCCCGACGGTGATGGCGCCACGTGCCAGCCTCGCGGATGGGCGGACTGGCATTGCATTGCAGGGCAGGGCAGGGCGGATCGGTGCGCGCAGGTGCACCACGGCCCCCCACGCGGCGCCTTACCTGCACCCCGCTGATGAGCGCGCTCATGCGCTTGCCCGTGAAGGAGCGTGACATCATGAAGGACGGCGTCCGCACCCTCGCCACCGCGCCGCTGCCGGGGCCCGGGCCCAGGCAGCCACCGCCGCCCGCCCACGGCGACGCCAGCGCGCCGCCGCCAGCGCTGCCGTTGACGACCGCGTCGCCGGCGGCGGCGGCGGCGGCGGCGGTGGCGCCACCGCCGGGGTTGAGTACCTTGTCGCTTAGGGAGCGCAACGCCTCGCCGACGCGGGCGGAGGTGCCGCCGCCGGACGGCGGCGGCAGGCCGAGGCCGCCGGAGGTGAAGAAGCGCTGCGGCGGCGCCGCCGGGCTGCCGGCCGGCCTTGGCGAGGAGGGCCTCAGCGAGTCGTTCACGAGCTCGTCAATGGAGGTCATGGAGTGGAGCGCTGCGGGGGCAGCGCGGCGTGGCCGGCGGGGACGGGGCTGGAGCTTGACTGTGTGGGCGGAGCCCCCACCCGCCCTATCCCTCCGCCCCTGCAAGCACTGCCGGACTTGCACGTGCGCCCCCCGGGATGACGCAGCGAACGGGGGCGCTGGGCAGGGCGCTGGGCAGGGCGCTAGGTCTGTGTCCCCCCCCCGGGCCGGCCCGGCCCCCCGGGGCCAGCCACGACGCACCCAGCTGCGCGGTGCTCCGCAGCACGATGGTGCGGTCCTTGGGCTGACGAGCCATGCGGCCCCGGTCCAGCACCTGCGGCCACCGGCAGGGGCGCGGCCAAGGCGGCGTTCGCAAACCGAGATCCCCGACGCGTGTGTGCGCCCTTGGCGTCTGAGGTCCTGTGGCGGCGCCTGTGACACATGTCGACGGTCGCGATCCACAAATCACGCCCACGGAGGCCAGGCAGCCTGGCGCTGCACGGGCGCGGCCCGGGCGCGCACAGGTCGAGCAGCCAGCCGCGCCGCCTCATGCCGTACGGGGTACGGCACATACCGTGCACCCGGGGCGTGCTGTGCCACGTGTGGGGTTCTGTCCTACTGGACGCTTGAACACAAGGCACATCACGCGCGCGCCCCGCCGCACCTCGCGCTGGAGCTGCGCCCACTCGTCCGCCAGCTCGTCCGCCAGCTTTGATACCACCAGCGGCTCCAGCACCGCCAGCAGCTCGCGCAGGCCGCCCAGCAGGTCCTGGCGGGGAGGGGGACGGGGCGGTGCGTCGGCTGCGTCAGTTGCGTCGGTTGCGTCAGCCGCGTCAGTGGTGCGGGCATGGGGTTTGCATGGCAGGGGCCCCAAGCGGCACGCAGCTCGAGCAGGCAGGCGGCAGGTGCTGGCGGGGAGGAGCGATAGGGCGGGTGGGGGCTACGAACCCAGCAACATGCAGGGCGTGGGTATGCGGCGGAAGCCAGCACGCGACGTAGCCATCCCAGCAACCCGTCAACACCCGCCGGAGCAAGGGCGCCGGGAGCCCAGACCGCGCCGCTCGCGGCATCGCAGCAGTTCTGAGCCCAAGCCTGGCCCGGCGCACCCCCGCCGCCACCGGGCATACGCCAGCCTACTTGCCTGCAGCACTCCCGGCGCCGCGGGGCCGCTCGTGAGGACGTAGCAGGCAAGGAGAGGGGCCTCGCCCCGCCCCCCGGCGGCGCTGGCGACGCCGCCAGAGGCCGCCCGCCGCGCCGACAACGGCACGCGGCCGCCGCCGCCGCCATCACCCCCTGCTAGCGCTCGCACCGAGTGCCCGGCGGCGCCGGCGGCGGCGGCGGCGGCGGCCACGGCCATCGCTCGCGCTGCGGCCGACGGCGTCCGCGGCACCGCCGCCAGCGTCGGCGACATCTCCGCCGGCGCCTCCGGCGCCGAGGGCGCGCGCCCCGCCGCAGCAAAGGACGGGCCGACAGCGCTACCGGCACCAGTGACTATGGCGAGGCGGCCGGATGGCCGCCGCGTCTGCAGCGCCGCCGCCGCCGCCGCCGACGGCATCCCGGGCGTGCTGAGCTTCCCGATGCGGCCTCCCGACACGCGGCGGGCGGTACCGAAGGTCACGGTTGCGGACACCGAGCCGGCGGCGCCGGAGCCGCCGCCGGCCGAGGCGATGGTCGCGGCGCCGGTGGCGGCGCTTGCTCGGTCCCACATGACCGCTAGGATCAGGGCGGTGGTGTGGTGGGCGGTGGCGGCGAGGAACACATCCGCGTTGGGGTGGGCGGGGTTCTGGGCGGTTGGGCAGGCGGGGCGGGGTGCGCGGGGCCAGTCAAGCGGGGCCTGGCGCGGGGGGCCAGTCAAGCGGGGGGCTCCTTTCAGCAGCTGCTGCCCTCTGCCCCTCCCGGATGTGGTTCTCAGT